>CM033477.1:166159367-166286379 GCA_019447015.1 Hymenochirus boettgeri | reverse complement strand
TTGAATAGCTTTAAAAAAGGCCTGGATAAGTTTCTAAAACTAAAAAATATTGAGAATTACTGGTATTAATTCATATACTGTAGTTCTGGTTGGTACAGGGATACTATATAATATTGAGAATTACTGGTATTAATACATATACTGTAGTTCTGGTTGGTACAGGGATACTATATAATATTGAGAATTACTGGTATTAATGCATATACTGTAGTTCTGGTTGGTACAGGGATACTATATAATATTGAGAATTACTGGTATTAATGCATATACTGTAGTTCTGGTTGGTACAAGGATACTATATAATATTGAGAATTACTGGTATTAATGCATATAGATCTGGTTGATCCAGGGATACTTTCCGATTGCCGTTTGGAGTCAGGAAGGAATTTTTTCCCCTTTTTTAGCGTTTTTTTTTTTTTTTTTTTTGCCTTCCTCTGGATCAACTGTTAGGTAGGGTTAAAAAAAAATATATATATATATAAAGAGGGTGAATAGGTTGGACTTGATGGACGTATGTCTTTATTCAACCTTAATTACTATGTTACTATGTTACTATGTTCTATGATGGAGCTGCCCTCGAATCATTTATATTCGATAACGTAGTAGACTAGATCATGAAGGACAGTCTTGCCTCTTAACACTACCATGAACCATCTAATTTAATGATGATAGGACAAGAAACAGAATGTAACAACTCAGAAAGAGATTCAAATGGTCCCAATGATAGATACTATAAATAGTGCCCAGTTTAATTCTCATACTTTGTGCTCATGGTATTTGTCTGGACCATAGACATAAGGATACATTGAGAGCCAAACACTTATCAAAGAATATTGGGTTTTCTTTAAAACAAGAGAAAGGTGTAAACAGAAGACGTTCCCCCTAGAATAAATACGTTTTTATCCATTGATAAAGTGAAGGTATTTGATACAATCGATAATCCATGTTTCTCTGTCTAAAAGAATATATTCTGCAGCTGTACTTCTATTTTATGATAATCAAACGTGTTGTTTACACTGAGCATACGATGATTTTCCCCAGAGCGCTGGATTTTCTAAATTAACCATGAATTTCAATCATCACAATAAAATGTCAAGGCTACCTGCAGCTTCAAGCATAACATTGATTGCTCAAAGTTACAGATGACTATTTACTTGCAGTGTTTATTTTATTTACAAGAGGTAAACAGGAGATTGTAAAGAGAGACAACGAATGGACTGACCAGTCCTTCTAATCCCCCCCAGAGTAAACATCCCAAACCCTCTCTATCCTTTACTGTAGGAGCTTGACAAGAATGCAGAAATAAATCACCAGTTTTTTTTAGAAGACTCGCCTATTTATCAATTTAATGGTTTTGCACAGGAGAAAGTAGCATTGCCCATTTCTAAGGCTGATGAGTTTTTCATTCTGTTATTACTAATACAAATGAGAAGCATAAAATAAGAATGCTCAGCGGAGAAAGAGATTAAATAGGATCGCCTCTGAATTGTAATTAGTGATTGGATGATAGGGATATTGTTAAGTGCTCCTGACAAGATAGCAGCTCAAAATGATGGCACTTTCAACAGAGCTCTAATTGCTTAATATTGCATGAATCCCAACAGAATAGTGTAACCTATAGTCTATAGAACAGAGCTACCCATAGACTATAGAATAGAGCTACCCATAGACTATAGAACAGAGCTACCCATAGACTACAGAATAGAGCTACCCATAGACTACAGAATAGATCTACCCATAGACTGCAGAATAAAGTTACCCATAGACTACAGAATAGATCTACCCATAGACTATAGAATAGAGATACCCATAGACTAAAGAATAGATCTATCCATAAACTACAGAACAGATCTACCCATAGACTACAGAATAGATCTACCCATAGACTACAGAATAGATCTACCCATAGACTATAGAATAGAGATACCCATAGACTAAAGAATAGATCTATCCATAAACTACAGAACAGATCTACCCATACACTACAGAATAGAACTACCCACAGACTACAGAATAGATCTACCCATAGACTACAGAATAGATCTACCCATAGACTACAGAATAGAGTTACCCATAGACTAAAGAATAGAGCTACCCATAGACTACAGAATAGAGTTACCCATAGACTACAGAATAGAGCTACCCATAGACTATAAAATAGATCTACCCATAGACTATAGAATAGAGCTACCCATAGACTATAAAATAGATCTACCCATAGACTACAGAATAGAGCTACCCATAGACTATAGAATAGATCTACCCATAGACTATAGAATAGAGCTACCCATAGACTATAGAATAGAGCTACCCATAGACTACAGAATAGAGCTACCCATAGACTACAGAATAGCGCTACCCATAGACTACAGAATAGAACTACCCAAAGACTACAGAACAGATCTACCCATAGACTACAGAATAGAGCTACCCATAGACTACAGAATAGAACTACCCATAGACTACAGAATAGATCTACCCATAGACTATAGAATAGAGCTGACGTCGGTGTGTGCGTATGACGTCAATGTGTGCATGCATCGTCGAGCCTGTGCGTGTGATGTAATCGTGGCGTGCTGTGTTTGGTCTTGGGCCGATAACGCCACACATGTGTGCGCAGCAAGGTAATGCGACTGGAAATATATATATATATATCAGGACGAATAGAATCCTAGCCGAAACGTGTTGATGTATTGAAGCACTGATTAAAAGTTGTTTGGAGATAAGACCCACAAGTGCTTTATCTTCTGATTGTCCTGATATGTTCCTGTAACGCACCAGGGCATCGGATGATGAACGTGAGCGTGCGGGACAAATGGAGGTGATATATATATATAAATATATACTTGTGACAGGGTTTCTGTTTGTAAAAGAACATTTGATATTTATATTAGGCTGGTGAGTCTCTCCAGGAACCATTATTTGAGGTTTTAATGTAAGAATCGATGGTGAAACAGCATTTTTCCTAATTCCATTGGGAAATCACAGTAACACTTTCACTGTCTGTATTAAAGCCAAGAGAAACTAACTGGTATAATAAGGTCAGGCACTGTTTGCTTAACAGCATTGTAATTGACTCTTTCATCCACAGAATGGGCAGATTTAGGAACAGAACTAAAATGGAAGCAATTTGTTTCATGGGGATCGAATTGGTTTGTCTTTGTTCAGGATTGATAGGGAGGTTGCAATGACTGGAGAATGCCCCTGCTCTATATTAATAGAGTTGGACCACCTAGGGCATCACAATCCAAAGATTCCATCACTGTTCCAAATCTCTGTTTCACCACTCGCTCTCTTTAGACCTTGGCTGTATTTAACAAACTGCACAGTTGTTTATTGGACAGGATGATGGTTAATCCACATGAAGGTAATTAGTTGACAGGAGGTAACGTTCACATAAACGGTAACATAATCTGACCCTATTATTGGGACTAGAATTTTCTGTTCTTTTTGGTTTTCTTGTCCAAAATAAAGAGGTTGAAGGACAGAAATCACAAAGCCTATAGCAACACAAGAGAGAATAGACAAACAGAGACCAAAATAGCAACTGCAGTGCTCAGAGCCTTGCTGGACGAGACATTCTGTTATTAATGGGGGATTATTAAACATTAAAGATGTCAGTGGGGATTTACTCACCTTGACATCCAGGGAAATAATTGTTAACTGATTATTTCCTTGGAACCGGAGACTCTACAAGAGAGCACAATGTTCCTACACACAGCAGTAGACTGAAAGGACACCAGATGTTAAAGGTGAAGTTATCTAAACTTCTAGCAGTCCTGCTGGGAGACTGAATGAACCACCTACATGGCACTGCTGTATCTCTCCTGAATTGTAGATTGAGCACGTTTATTGGAAGCTACAGTGGAGAAATAGAAATTGTTATATTGTTTGCCTTGTCCAGCTCAACCCATTATAAGAAAAAACAACAGGAGTAAATGAGAGACTTACATAGTGGAATGTTCTAGATAAAATATTCTGCTGTAATTACACATTATCTTCCCCTTTCCAAATAGAAATCTTCATAGAGTAGCACATAGACCTGGATCAGAGCTACAATCATTTCTAATGGCTACTGTCTATGGTTCTCGTAGTTCAGTATAGTCTGAGGATTGTTAGCTGGGGATACCCGCACTGACTCTCAGGTTGCACAAAACGTCAAATCCAGCTATGTGCTAGAGGGTGGATTTAACTCGTTACATTAAAGTCTTTTGCTGGACTATGAATGTACAACACAAACTTTTATCATCTGCAGTGATGACGCTCCCAGTTGCTTTGTAACAGAATGGACTTAAGGGGGAGAGAAGTAAGAAAAAGAAGGATGAGGTAGAAGAATTACTGAAGAGGGAAAAGTTAAGGATGAGTGACAATGGAAAAGAATGGAGAGGATATTTCCTGAAGGGAAAGAAACTAGAGATGGACACAAAACTGAACTCGAACCCAAGTTCAAGCCGAACTTTATGAGTTTGGACGAACGCAAACTATTCAAACTAGTTAGTTTTTCCGGACTTGCGGCTGTATTTTCGATAATTATCGAATTTATGGGCCATTCGCTAACACTAGAATGCAACTTCGCTAAGCCTCGAAAGTATTGTTCATTTCCGATAACCCTCGAATGTACGGATAATTTCAGTTAACCCTAGAATGTATCGTTCGCTAAGCCTCAAATGTAGCCTCCGATTTTCGGTAACCCTCAAAATATTATTCGTTTTTGGCAACCTTCGAATATATGGATTGTTTTTGCTAACCCTCAAAAGTATCGTTCGTTAACCCTTAACAGTTCATTTTGTTCTATTCTACAGACATGAAATTCATGAAAATCTAAGTTAAAAATCAATCCGTTTAACTGGGAAGCATGTAATATTTGTTTTGTATAATGTTCTAGATTATTGGTATGTTTTATGTGACCTCTCGTGTAGCCATTGTGCACCTTTACCCCCCGTTAAATCTGAGCTGAAGCACCAAGGGGGAGATTCAATAAGGCAGCTCGCTTACTTACCTTAGCCCGATCCCGCGATACAATAACTGATGTAAACGAGATTGCGTCAGGTATTGCATCACGGGATCGGGAAAAGGTAAGTAACGCAACTTTACTTTTACGAGGTAGCACAAAACTTAACAAGCCATTTTTTGGATCAATAGCACAGCGCTATTTCCAAAAACATTTGGAAATGGCACTGTGCTCTAAAATCCATCTAAAACCCACGTTAACCCAAAATGTCTTCGGGTTAACGTGGGTTTTAGACAGAATTGGGCCATATTGGATCTCTCTGCAAATGTTTACACAGCTTTTTGTTATAGAAAGGTGTTGGTAACTAATTAAAAATGAATGAAATCTCTGCCTGTCTCCTGCCTTATTGAAGGAAAAGGTAACTTTAAATAATAAATCAGAAATGTATCCTTACTACAAACAGGGCGATAGAAACAAGACAATGATTGTCGTATCTAAAATAAAAAAAATATGAAATGTTGTATACAACATACAATCTATCGAACACAAAAGAAATTTTAAAAGCCTGTTAATAAATTCTCCCATGGAAAAACACGGAAACTAAGTTCGCTAATTAGGAATTTGATTTACAAAGTGTTGTTAGTTACATTTTATTAAATCACGTTTACCTTTAAGGGAATTTGTTTGTGTGTGCGCCCAAGGGGGAAAAGAGATCTAGGAATGACATCAAATAAAAGTTATATAAATTAACTTATAACATATCTTTGGCACATGTTCATAATGATGCATCCCTTGTCCAAATTTCAGGTTATTTAAAGTAAAGGGAACATGTTAATATGAGTTTGCTCTTAAAAGGGGAACTGTGGTCCCTCTTCAATTGTTCTAATATACAGAGCACATACCTGCCTTTATAATGACTCCAGGTACAGGCTTCTAGCTGCAGACTATCCAAACTTACAGCAGTATAAATTGTGGTTCTTACTGCTTACACAGTGGGCTTTGACAGCACCAGCAAGCCCCTGGCTTGGGCATGCTCTGTCCGAGCATCTTCGGACAAGCCTATAACTTTGAATTGAGGACAGCTATAGATGTAATAATTGTCTAGAGCACAGTTTCCCTTCAATTAATTCCCTTTTAATGAAAGACAACGCTTTGTTTTTTTTTCTTTCATCAAATGTTAATACTAAAATTATGTGAATTATTTTACAAAGTTCTGCATTTGTCTGAGATGAGGCTTATCATCCACCATGGATGTGCACAGAAAAGCTTTTTTCCCCTTCCTTAAAATTTAATTTGGCCTGTCTAACAGTTACATAGTAACATAGTATTGGAGGTTGTATAAAGACATACGTCCATCCAGTCCAACCTTTATACCCTACCCACAATGTCTGTATAACAGGTACATAGTGACATAGTATTGGAGGTTGTATAAAGACATTACGTCCATCTAGTCCAACCTTTATACCCTACCCATAATGTCTGTATAACATTTACATAGTAACATAGTATTGGAGGTTGTATAAAGACATACGTACATCTAGTCTAACCTTTATACCCTATCCATAATGTCTGTATAACAGTTACATAGTAACATAGTATTGGAGGTTGTATAAAGACATACATCCATCTAGTCCAACCTTTATACCCTACCCATAATGTCTGTATAACAGTTACATAGTAACATAGTATTGGAGGTTGTATAAAGACATACGTCCATCTAGTCACCTTATACCCTACCCATAATGTCTGTATAACAGTTACATAGTAACATAGTATTGGAGGTTATATAAAGACATACGTCCATCTAGTCCACTGATGGGCAAACTGCGGCTCTCCAGATGTTTGAAAACTACAACTCCCAGCATTCCTCAACTACAGAGAGAAGCATAGGAATGCTGGGAGTTGTAGTTTTCAAACATCTGGAGGCCGCAGTTTGAGGATCACCGATCTAGTCCAACCTTTATACCCTACCATAATGTCTATAAACAGGTACATAGTAACATAGTATGGAGGTTTGTATAAAGAAATAGTCCATCTAGTTCAACCTTTATACCCTACCCATAATGTCGTTATAACAGTTACATAGTAACATAGTATTGGAGGTTGTATAAAGACATATGTCCATCTAGTCCAACCTGTTACCCTACCCATAATGTCTGTCTAACAGTATATAGTAACATAGTATTGGAGGTTGTATAAAGACATACGTCCATCTAGTCCAACCTTTATACCCTACCCATAATGTCGTTCTAACAGTTACATAGTAACATAGTATTGGAGGTTGGTGAAAGAGATACATCCATCTAATCCAACCTTTATACCCTACCCATAATGTCTGTATAACAGTCACAGTAGTAACATAGTATTGGAGGTGTATATAAAGACATACGTCCATCTAGTCCAACCTTATACCCTACCCATAATGTCTGTATAACAGTTACATAGAAACATAGTATTGGAGGTTGTATAAAGACATACGTCCATCTAGTCCAACCTTATACCCTACCATAATGTCTGTATAACAGTTACATAGTAACATAGTATTGGAGGTTGTATAAAGACATACGTCCATCTAGTACAACCTTTATACCCTACCCATAATGTCTGTATAACAGTACATAGTAACATAGTATTGGAGGTTGTATAAAGACATACGCCCATCTAGTCCAACCTTTATACCCTACCCATAAAAGTGAAAATAGCAATGACAATTTACTGTCAATTGCTGTGTCACCTGGGAAATGATCTGGAGAACATGCCCATATGACCAAAACTTCTTTAAACACTTCCTTCCTCCATCGGGCAATTGTCAGGTTTCCGCATGCTACATTCCAGGGTTACTGAACAATACATTTGAGTGTTATCAAATGATAGATTTGAGGGTTACTGAAATTGAACTCATTCAAGGGTTATCGAATGATACATTCGAGGGTTACCAAAATCTAAGGATACATTCGAAAGTTACCTGTTTGAGAATTTGAAAATTCTCAAATTTTCGATAATTATCGAAAATAAGTCCGCAAGTTTGAAAAAAAAAAAAAAAGAACTAGAAGGTTTCGAGTTCATCCAAACTATTAAAGTTCGGGTCGAACTTGCAACATTCTTATTTTTAGGATCTTATTCACCATTTTTAAAAAACTATGCAATGAACCTGCCATCACCACGTCCAATGGAAGAGTTTCATAATTCCAGTGAAATAAACCTCGAATTTAGAGACTAAACTTCTTTACTTCCAGTCTTAAAGGGTAAGTCCACGCATTTTTTAACAATCATTTTTCTGTTAAACTAAAGAACAGGAGGTAAATCAGATATTTCTTACTCTTCAGTAAAACTTGCAGGAGCCAGAAGAAAATTTACCACCGATCGCTCCGTCGCCGGTTTATCACCGATGCACAAGTTTATATTTAAACATATCCCTTTATATATAAAGTCAATAGAAAGGTCAGCACTCCGTCACAAAACAATAAGTTCCTAGATGCCAAACCATCAATTAGATAAGTCCAAATATAGACGGCACTCACAGGACTTCAAGATAAAACATAACAGTTAAAACGCTATCTACGCGTCTCAGCTAACAAGCCGTCCTTTAATAGAGATTTTCGAAACTGATGAGTTTCATCCCGTTTTCGAATTTTCTAATTTTGCTCGAAACTGATGAGTTTCGTCCAGTTTTCGAATTTTCGAATTTCGGACCCATAGAAGTCTAAGGGCGAACAAAAATTCGAAAGTTTCTATCAATTTAAAGGGTGAAATAGTAATAGTAGGTTACTGTAAATAACACAGGGACCTGGGTAATGGTCTGGGGAACCCGTAAATATAAGTAAAATTCATTTAAAATCTATCTTTCCTCAAAATCGGGCTGTTTTCGAGCTTTCTCGGGCTATTTTCGAGGGTTACAGAAATCGAACATTACTTTCGAGGGTTACCGATATCACAAATACGAGGGTTACCGAAATCAGCTTGTACATTCGAGGGTTACCGAAATCATCTACTTTCGATTTCGATAATCATCTACTTTCGATTTCGATAATTATCGAATTTTCGATAAAAACCGAAAACTCTGAAAATTCGAGTTTCGAAAAATCCGGGAGTTCCGAAAGTTTCGTTGGGACTTCGAAACCGCCGGATTCGATTCGAAACTGGGTTCTATTAGAACCCAAAGTACATCCCTAAGTTATAAACCTATATCACATATTTACGTATCTGTGTTTTCTCTATATTACGATAGAATGTTATACATTGAAATATTACAAATAAAGTTTAACATGGGCACATTATATCCTTATCATGGCTGGTTTTCACTGCTATGATTTTTTTTCAGGCTCTAAATTAAGATTGAAATATATGACTTGATTTACTTGTCTTTCCAAAGGGCCAGTTAAGACATCAAAGGCTTTGGCAAATAGGACATTTTAGAAAAAGATTTGCTATTTCTTTGATTCCCATTGTATGTTATCCGGTTTGTAAAGAGACAAACACACAGCTCTGGCAGATGGTGTTACACTTTCTATGTCTTTCTGCAGTTCTGGAAGGCTGACACGGAAAAAGGATAAAATCTCACATCAGCATATTGTGATGGAGGTTTGGGACATTACAGGCAAGCAAATGTGCATTAATGGAAGAAACAGGAGATTGTGTTCTCTTTGCTAATGCGATACAAGATAAAATGTCCGCAACACAGAATAGCAGAACCCACAATATATACCGTATATGACCTTAGACAAGGTAAAGTGAATTCTCGCTCACACTATCGGTTCCCAGTACAGATGTTCCCTGCACAAAGAACGAGTAAAATAAAGGAACACCAGAGAAGATCCCTACAGTTCAATGTTTGTACGATTCTCTGTTTTCCCTTACGAGAGACAATATTTAGGGTAGGCCCCACTTACGCGTATTTTGCGCATTTGCGAACGCGTTTTGTGCTTGCGCTTGCACATGCGATTTGGTTAGAATGGAAATATCCCTGTGATTTCCCATGTGATTGCGCATCCGTTCGCGTTTTGGTAACGCATGCATTTACATAATGGAAAAATCGCACGTGCAAGACGCATGCGCAAACGAAAAACGCACAAGAATCGCCACACAATCGCGAGCATTATCTCACGCGATTGTGTGCGCGATTCTTGTGCGTTGTAGTGGGGCCATGCCCTAAATTTGGCTTGAAGAGCCAAATTCCTGTTCTTTCTATTTCTTCCTCCGTTTTCTTCTTCCCCTTTTTTGGACTGTATCTCCTCCCACAGTTTTTGAGCTAAAAACATGAAATCCGGTACAGATTTGCGGGGCATAAAGGGCCTGATTTACCCA
The DNA here is from genome assembly GCA_019447015.1 of Hymenochirus boettgeri. Classification (NCBI taxonomy): domain Eukaryota; kingdom Metazoa; phylum Chordata; class Amphibia; order Anura; family Pipidae; genus Hymenochirus; species Hymenochirus boettgeri. The sequence continues at coordinate 166,276,124 of CM033477.1, read as the reverse complement.
CGTGTGCTGTGCTAAAAATAGGGGTTAAAGGGCATGTCCACCCCCAAAACTATAATCCCCCAACTACTGGCCCCATCATGTAGTGTAGTTTAATCCTTACCTCACATCCCAAGCTCCATATGGTTCTCCTGTAGCCCCCCCCCCCCCCAAAGTCACCAAAACTGCCCACCAGGGAGGACCATATAGGACTCTGCCTCCTACCTGGCCTCCGGGAGAAGTTTGGCATGCGTACTGCAGCCCTTCTCCCCCTCCCTCCCCTCCTCTCCCTCCCGATTAGGATTCCCTCCCCCTAGTGTAAAACCCTTTTTACCAAACATTACCCCTGTCCCCCCAACCGCTATGTTGTAATATCAGATAATGCCCAGAACATACTTACTTCCCTCTTTCCTCTGCCGCACTGAACTCCCGGCAGCCGCGTCCGTGATTGGCTGCCGCTCAGCCAATCACAGACGCGACTGCCGGTCCCGCCCCTCTGCTTGCATTTTCTCGCAAGCAGAGGGCCGGCAGCGCTGCGGAGGAAAGAGGGAAGGTAAGTAAAGTTCTGGCCATTTTCTGATATTAAAAACATAGCGGTTGGGGCTGGGGGGACAGGGGGAATGTTTGGTAAAAACCCGAAACAGGTACACACATTTACTGATCTAATTATCCATTACTGTGGGGCCCCCCATTACTGTGGGAGGACCACTCCCACAGTAATGGACCACTTAAGCCCCAAAGGGCCCTTGTCAGGGCCACAAAGATCCTTGTAAGGACCCAGGAGGGGGTCCCGGTTTCGAGCTGTGGGACCCCCGAACGTCTGGCCGAACGGCCGATTTCGGGAATCTCCGGGCGTTATGGGATTTTCGAAAGCAGCCGTTCGAGTTTTACCGAATGTTCCCCGTGTACGGACGTGTTCCTCAGACCATCCCCTAGGTCCCAGAGACCTGTAAGTTTACCCTGCAATATTTCGGAAAGTTCACTCGAACTTTACGAACTATTTACCCCTCATTGACTTGAATGGGTCCGTTTTCAGACTTTTGAACTTTCAATAGGTACACACACCTACTGGCCTACCCTTCCATTCCTGTGGCAGACACACTTAAAGGGTAAATAAAGTTAAAAAAAAACTAATTTTGATATATCCTCAATAATAGTTAGTTTTATGGTTGTAAGCACAAAAAAGACATACCCCCTCAACCAGACAAACACCTACTGACCTACCCCTCCATTACAGTTGCAGCCATACTTAAAAGGTAATTAAAGTCAAATAAACAAATTTTGACCAATCATCAAAAAAGCTTGATTTTTTTTAACCCCCAACCTGAAACAGCTACACATACCTACTGAATTAATAAGGGGATTGGGGGAGCTTGAATATGAAGAGAGACTGGAAAAGTTACAATTATGTACGCTGGAGAAAAAGGCGCTTGCGTGGGGATATGATTAGTGTGTATAAATACATTAACGGGCCGTACAATAAACTATCTGGGGCAGTGTTCACCAATAGAACATGTCAGAGGACACACAGACATAGCCGACGCCTTCTTTCTTCTGCCATCACTGTGATGAGTTCTGAGCTCTGCGGAATTTGCACCTATTTATATAGTTATATGTTTTTAAAACACAAAATGAACTAAGGTAAAACAAGCATATTTTGTGCACCAAGATTTATGTCTGGCAATGGTAAATGGCAATAAAAATTGTAAATAGCAAGCTTTCCCTTTAATCTTTATTTTTAAAAAAAATGGTAAAATGTTTACTTTCCCTTTAATCCTTTCAGAAATATAGGCCTACAAGTAATCACTCTTTTGCCTATAAATCTACCTTTAAAAGGAATATCTGGTATGCGATACACTTTCCCTTTAAAAATGGTAATTGCCATGCATCTCAAAAATAACTAGAAAGGGAAAGTTTAAGAATAAACTATGAATTTGGCTTAAAAGGCTTTGGAAGGAAATTTGTGTGTTTGTGCTGCAGATTTTAAAACTCAATAATGGCAATGATGAGGACATTGTTGTTTTTTTACTTACCCTTGAGGCACAATGTTCCTACACACAGCAAGACTGAAAGGACACCAGATGTTAAAGGTGAAGTTATCTAAACTTCTAGCAGTCCTGCTGGGAGACTGAAGAACCACCTACATGGCACGTGCTGTATCTCTCCTGAATTGTAGATTGAGCACGTTTATTGGAAGCTACAGTGGAGAATAGAAATTGTTATATGTTTGCCTTGTCCAGCTCAACCCATTATAAGAAAAAACAACAAAGGAGTAAATGAGACTTACATAGTGGAATGTTCTAGATAAAATATTCTGCTGTAATTACACATATCTTCCCTTTCCAAATAGAAATCTCATAGAGTAGCACATAGACCTGGATCAGAGCTACAATCATTTTAATGGCTACTGTCTATGGTTCTCGTAGTTCAGTATAGTCTGAGGATTGTTAGCTGGGGATACCCGCACTGACTCTCAGGTTGCACAAAACGTCAAATCCAGCTATGTGCTGAGGGTGGATTTAACTCGTTACATTAAAGCTTTTGCTGGATACTAGAATGTACAACACAAACTTTTATCATCGCAGTGATGACGCTCCCAGTTGCTTTGTAACAGAATGGACTTAAGGGGGAGAGAAGTAAGAAAAAGAAGGATGAGGTAGAAGAATTACTGAAGAGGAAAAGTTAAGGATGAGTGACAATGGAAAAGAATGGAGAGGATATTTCCTGAGGGAAAGAAACTAGAGATGGACACAAAACTGAACTCGAACCCAAGTTCAAGCCGAACTTTATGAGTTTGGACGACACGCAAACTATTCAAACTAGTTAGTTTTTCCGGACTTGCGGCTGTATTTTCGATAATTATCGAATTTATGGGCCATTCGCTAACACTAGAATGCAACTTCGCTAAGCCTCGAAAGTATTGTTCATTTCCGATAACCTCGAATGTACGGATATTTCAGTGTTAACCCTAGAATGTATCGTTCGCTAAGCCTCAAATGTAGCCTCCGATTTTCGGTAACCTCAAAATATTATTCGTTTTTGCAACCTTCGAATTTATGGATTGTTTTGCTAACCTCAAAAGTATCGTGTCGTTAACCCTAACAGTTCATTTTGTTCTATCTACAGACATGAAATTATGAAAATCTAAGTTAAAATCAATCCGTTTACTGGGAAGCATGTAATATTGTTTTGTATAATGTTCTAGATTATTGGATGTTTTATAGTGACCTCTCGTGTAGCCATTGTGCACCTTACCCCCCGTTAAATCTTGACTGAAGCACCAAGGGGAGATTCAATAAGGCAGCTCGCTTACTTACCTTAGCCCGATCCCCGCGATAAACATAACGATGTGTAAACGAGATTGCGTCAGTATTGATACGGGATCGGGAAAAGGTAAGTAACGCAACTTTACTTTTACGAGGTAGCACAAAACTTAACAAGCCATTTTTTGGATCAATAGCACAGCGCTATTTCCAAAAACATTGGAAATGGCACTGTGCTCTAAAATCCATCTAAAACCCACGTTAACCCAAAATGTCTTGCGGTTAGAACTGGTTTTAGACAGAATTGGGCCTATTGGATCTCTCTGCAAATGTTTAACAGCTTTTTGTTTAGAAAGGTGTGTGGTAACTAATTAAAAATGAATGAAATCTCTGCCTGTCTCCTGCTTATTGAAGGAAAAGGTAACTTTAAATAATAATGCAGAAATGTATCCTTACTACAAAAGGGCGATGAAACAAGACAATGTTGTCGTCATCTAAAATAAAAAAAAATGAAATGTTGTATACAACATACAATCTATCGAACACAAAAGAAATTTTTAAAAGCCTGTTAATAAATTCTCCCATGGAAAAACACGGAAACTAAGTTCGCTAATTAGGAATTTGTGTTTACAAAGTGTTTGTTAGTTACATTTTATAAATCACGTTTACCTTTAAGGGAATTTGTTTGTGTGTGCGCCCAAGGGGAAAAGAGATCTAGGATGACATCAAATAAAGTTATATAAATTTACCTTATAACATATCTTGGAATGTTCATAATGATGCATCCCTTGTCCAAATTTCAGGTTATTTAAAGTAAAGGGAAATGTAATATGAGTTTGCTCTTAAAAGGGGAACTGGTGGTCCCTCTTCAATTGTTCTAATATACAGAGCACATACCTGCCTTTATAAGACTCCAGTACAGGCTTCTAGATGCAGACCATCCAAACTTACAGCAGTATAAATTGTGGTTCTTACTGCTACACAGTGGGCTTTGACAGCACCAGCAAGCCCCTGGCTGGGCATGCTCTGTCCGAGCATCTTCGGACAAGCCTATAACTTTGAATTGAGGACAGCTATAGATGTAATAATGTCTAGAGCACAGGTTCCCTTCAATAATTCCCTTTTAATGAAAGACAACGCTTTGTTTTTTTTCTTTCATCAAAGTTATACTAAAAATATGTGAATTATTTTACAAATCTTGCATTGTCTGAGATGAGGCTTATCACCACAGGATGTGCACAGAAAAGCTTTTTTTCCCCTTCCTAAAATAATTGGCCTGTCTACAGTTACATAGTAACATAGATTGGAGGTTGTATAAAGATACGTCCATCCAGTCCAACCTTATACCCTACCCACAATGTCTGTATAACAGGTACATAGTGACATAGTATTGGAGGTGTGATAAAGACATTACGCCATCTAGTCCAACCTTTATACCTACCCATAATGTCTGTATAAACTTTACATAGTAACATAGTATTGGAGGTTGTATAAAGACATACGTACATTGCTCTAACCTTTATACCCTATCCATAATGTCTGTATAACAGTTACATAGTAACATAGTATTGGAGGTTTATAAAGACATACATCCATCTAGTCCAACCTTATACCATACCCATAATGTCTGTATAACAGTTACATAGTAACATAGTATTGGAGGTATAAAGACATACGTCCATCTAGTCCAAACTTATAACCTACCCATAGTATGTATAACATTTACATAGTAAACATAGTATTGGAGGTTATATAAGACATACGTCCATCTAGTCCACTGATGGGCAAACTGCGGCTCTCCAGATGTTTGAAACTACAACTCCAGCCTCCTCAACTACGAGAGAAGAAGCATAGGAATGGGGAGTGTAGGTTCAAACATCTGGAGAGCCGCAGATTTGAGGATCACCGATTAGTCCAACCTATAACCCTACCCATAATGTCTTATAACAAGTTACATAGTAACATAGTATTGGAGGTTGTATAAAGACATACGTCCATCAGTCACACCTTTATACCCTACCCATAATGTCTTGATAACAGTTACATAGTAACATAGTATTGGAGGTGTATAAAGACATAGTCATCTAGTCCAACCTGTATACCCTACCCATAATGTCTGTCTAACAGTATATAGTAACATAGTATTGGAGGTTGTATAAAGACATACGTCCATCTAGTCCAACCTTTTATACCCTACCCATAATGTCTGTCTAACAGTTACATAGTAACATAGTATTGGAGGTTGTATAAAGACATATGCCCATCTAGTCCAACTTTTATACCCTACCCATAATGTCTGTATAACAGCACAAGTAACATAGTATTGGAGGTTATATAAAGACATACGTCCATCTAGTCCAACTTTATACCCTACCCATAATGTCTGTATAACAGTTACATAGAACATAGTATTGGAGGTTGATAAAAGACATACGTCCATCTAGTCCAACCTTATACCCTACCCATAATGTCTGTATAACAGTTACATAGTAACATAGTATTGGAGGTTGTATAAAGACATTACGTCCATCTAGTACAACCTTTATACCCTACCCATAATGTCTGTATAACAGTAATAGTAACATAGTTGGAGGTTGTATAAAGACATACGCCCATCTAGTCCACCTTTATACCCTACCCATAAAGTGAAAATAGCAATGACAATTTTACTGTCAATTGCTGTGTCACCTGGGAAATGATCTGGGAACATGCCCAAGACCAAAACTTCTTTAAACACTTCCTTCCTCCATCGGGCAATTGTCAGGTTTCCGCATGCTACATTCCAGGGTTACTGAACAATACATTTGAGTGTTATCAAATGATAGATTTGAGGGTTACTGAAATTGAACTCATTCAAGGGTTACGAATGATACATTCGAGGGTTACCCAATCTAAGGATACATTCGAAAGTTACCTGTTGAGAATTTGAAAATTCTCAAATTTCGATAATTAATCGAAAATAAGGCAGCAAGTTTGAAAAAAAAAAAAAAGAACTAGAAGTTCGAGTTCATCCAAACTATAAAGTTCGGGTCGAACTTGCAACATTCTTATTTTTAGGATCTTATTCACCATTTTAAAAAACTATGCAATGAACCTGCCATCACCACGTCCAATGGAAGAGTTTCATAATTCCAGTGAAATAAACCTCGAATTTAGAGACTAAACTTCTTTACTTCAGTCTTAAAGGGTAAGTCCACGCATTTTTACAATCATTTTCTGTTAAACTAAAGAACAGGAGTAAATCAGAATTTCTTACTCTTCAAAACTTGCAGGAGCCAGAAGAAAATTTACCACCGATAGCGCTCCGTCGCCGGTTTATCACCGATGCACAAGTTTATATTAAACATATCCCTTTATATATAAAGTCAATAGAAAGGTCAGCACTCCGTTCACAAAACAATAAGTTCCTAGATGCCAAACCATCAATTAGATAAGTCCAAATATAGACGGCACTCACAGGACTTCAAGATAAAACATAACAGTTTAAAACGCTATTACGCGTCTCAGCTAACAAGCCGTCCTTTAATAGAGATTTTCGAAACTGATGAGTTTCATCCCGTTTTCGAATTTTTATTTTGCTCGAAACTGATGAGTTTCGTCCAGTTTTCGAATTTTCGAATTTCGGACCATAGAAGTCTAAGGGCGAACAAAAATTCGAAAGTTCTATCAATAAAAGGTGAAATAGTAATAGTAGGTTCTGTAAATAACACAGGGACCTGGGTAATGGTCTGGGGAACCCGTAAATATAAGTAAAATTCATTTAAAATCTATTTTTCCTCAAAATCGGGCTGTTTTCGAGCTTTCTCGGGCTATTTTCGAGGGTTACAGAAATCGAACATTACTTTCGAGGGTTACCGATACACAAAAACGAGGGTTACCGAAATCAGCTGTACATTCGAGGGTTACCGAAATCATCTACTTTCGATTTCGATAATCATCTACTCGATTTCGATAATATCGAATTTTCGATAAAAACCGAAAACTCTGAAAATTCGAGTTTCGAAAAACCGGGAGTTCCGAAAGTTTCGTTGGGACTTCGAAACCGCCGGATTCGTTCGAAACTGGGTTCTATTAGAACCCAAAGTACATCCCTAAGTTATAAACCTATATCACATATTACGTATCTGTGTTTTCTATATTACGATAGAAATGTTATACATTGAAATATTACAAATAAAGTTTAACATGGGCACATTATATCCTTATCATGGCTGGTTTTTCAATGCTAGATTTTTTTCAGGCTCTAAATTAAGATGTGAATATATGACTTGATTTACTGTCTTTCCAAAAGGGCCATAGTTAAGACATCAAAGGCTTTGGCAAATAGGAATTTTTGAAAAAGATTTGCATTTCTTTGATTCCCATTGTATTTATCCGGTTTGTAAAGAGACAAACACACAGCTCTGGAGATGGTGTTACACTTTCTATGTCTTTCTGCAGTTCTGGAGGCTGGACACGGAAAAAAGATAAATACTCACATCAGCATATTGTGATGGAGGTTTGGGACATTACGGCAAGCAAAATGTGCATTAATGGAAGAAACAGGAGATTGTGTTCTCTTGCTAATGCGATACAAGATAAAATGTCCGCAAACACAGAATAGCCAAACCCACAATATATACCGTATATGACCTTAGACAAGGTAAGTGATTCTCGCTCACACTATCGGTTCCCAGTACAGATGTTCCCTGCACAAGAAACGAGTAAAATAAAGGAAACACCAGAGAAGAATCCCTACAGTTACAGAATAGAGCTACCATAGACTACGAATAGAGCTACCCATAGACTACAGAATAGAGCTACCCAAGACATATAGAGAGAGCTACCCATAGACTACAGAATAGAGTACCCATAGTCTACAGAATAGAGCTAACCATAGAAGGATTAGAATAGAGCTACCCATAGGAACTACAGAATAGAGCTACCCATAGACTACAGAATAGAGTTACCCATAGACTACAGAATAGAGCTACCCATAGACTACAGAATAGAGACTACCATAGACTACGAATAGAGCTACAATAGATACAGAATAGAGTACCCATAGACTACAGAATAGAGCTACCATAGGACTACAGATAGAGCTACCATAGACTACAGAATAGAGCACCCATAGACTACAGAATAGAGGCTTACCCATAGACTCAGAAAGAGCTACCCCATAGTACAGAATAGGTACCCATAGACTACAGAATAGAGCTACCCATAGACCTATAGAATAGAGCTACCCATAGACTAAGATAGATCTACCCATAGACTACAGAAGAGCTACCCATAGGATATAGAATAGAGTACCATAGACTACAGATAGAGCTACCCATAGAATACAGAATAGAAAACTACCCATAGACTACAGAATAGAGCTACCCATGGACTCAGAATAGAGCTACCCATAGACTATAGAATAGAGTACCATAGACTACAGAATAGAGCTACCAAAGATACAGAATAGAGCTACCCATAGACTACAGAATAGAGCTACCCATAGACTACAGAATAGAACTACCCATAGACTACAGAATAGAGCTACCCATAGATTATAGAATAGAGCTACCCATAGACTACAGAATAGAGCTACCATAGATACAGAATAGAACTACCCAAGAGACTACAGAATAGAACTACCCATAGACTACAGAATAGAGCTACCCATAGGACTATAGAATAGAGCTACCCATAGACTACAGAATAGAGCTACCCATGACTACAGAATAGAGCTACCATAGACTACAGAATAGAACTACCATAGACTACAGAATAGAGTACCCATAGACTATAGAATAGAGCTACCCATAGGACTACAGAACAGATCTACCATAGACTACAGAATAGAGCTACCCATAGACTACAGAATAGAGAGCACCATAGACTATAGAATAGAGCTACCCATAGACTACCAGAATAGAGCTACCCATAGACTACAGAATAGAGCTACCCATAGACTACAGGAATAGAGCTACCCATAGACTACAGAATAGAGCTCTACCATAGACTACAGAATAGAACTACCCATAGACTACAGAATAGATCTACCATAGACTATAGAATAGGAGCTGACGTCGGTGTGGTGCGTATGACGTCAATGTGTGCATGCATCGTCGAGCCTGTGCGTGTGATGTAATCGTGGCGTGCTGTGTTTGGTCTTGGGCCGATAACGCCACACATGTGTGGCAGCAAGGTAATGCGACTGGAAAATATATATATATATCAGGACGAATAGAATCCTAGCCGAAACGTGTTGATGTATTGAAGCAATGATTAAAAGTTGTTTGGAGATAAGACCCACAAGTGCTTTATCTTCTGATTGTCCTGATATGTTCCTGTAACGCACCAGGGCATCGGATGATGAACGTGGGCGTGCGGGACAAATGGAGGTGATATATATATATAAATATACTTGTGACAGGGTTTCTGTTTTGTAAAAGAACATTTGTATTTTATATTAGGTGGTGAGTCTCTCCAGGAACCATTATTTGAGGTTTAATGTAAGAATCGATGGTGAAAACAGCATTTTTCCTAATTCCATTGGGAAATCACAGTAACACTTTCACTGTCTGTATTAAAGCCAAGAGAAACTAACTGGATAATAAGGTCAGGCACTGTTGCTTACAGCATTGTAATTGACTCTTTCATCCACAGAATGGGCAGATTTAGGAACAGAACTAAAATGGAAGCAATTTGTTTCATGGGGATCGAATTGGTTTGTCTTTTTCAGGATTGATAGGGAGGGTGCAATGACTGGAGAATGCCCCTGCTCTATATTAATAGAGTTGGACCACCTAGGGCATCACAATCCAAAGATTCCATCACTGTTCCAAATCTCTGTTTCACCACTCGCTCTTTTAGACCTTGGCTGTATTTAACAAAAGCACAGTTGTTTATTGGACAGGATGATGGTTAATCCACATGAAGGTAATTAGTGACAGGAGGTAACGTTCACTAAACGGTAACATAATCTGACCCTATTTTGGGACTAGAATTTTCTTTCTTTTTGGTTTTCTTGTCCAAAATAAAGAGGTTGAAGGACAGAAATCACAAAGCCTATAGCAACACAAGAGAGAATAGACAAACAGAGACCAAAATAGCAAATGCAGTGGCTCAGAGCCTTGCTGGACGAGGACATTCTGTTATAATGGGGGATTATAACATTAAAGATGTCAGTGGGGATTTACTCACCTTGACATCCAGGGAATAATTGTTAACTGATTATTTCCTTGGAACCGGAGACTCTACAAGAGAGCACAATGTTCCTACACACAGCAGTAGACTGAAAGGACACCAGATGTTAAAGGTGAAGTTATCTAAACTTCTAGCAGTCCTGCTGGGGGACTGAATGAACCACCTACATGGCACTGCTGTATCTCTCCTGAATTGTAGATTGAGCACGTTTATTGGAAGCTACAGTGGAGAAATAGAAATTGTTATATTGTTTGCCTGTCCAGCTCAACCCATTATAAGAAAAAAAAAACAGGAGTAAATGAGAGACTTACATAGTGGAATGTTCTAGATAAAATATTCTGCTGTAATTACACATTATCTTCCCCTTTCCAAATAGAAATCTTCATAGAGTAGCACATAGACCTGGATCAGAGCTACCATCATTTCTAATGGCTACTGTCTATGGTTCTCGTAGTTCAGTATAGTCTGAGGATGTTAGCTGGGGATACCCGCACTGACTTCAGGTTGCACAAAACGTCAAATCCAGCTATGTGCTAGAGGGTGGATTTAACTCGTTACATTAAGTCTTTTGCTGGACTATGAATGTACAACACAAACTTTTATCATCTGCAGTGATGACGCTCCCAGTTGCTTTGTACAGAATGGACCTTAAGGGGGAGAGAAGTAAAAAAGAAGGATGAGGTAGAAGAATTACTGAAGAGGGAAAAGTTAAGGATGAGGACAATGGAAAAGAATGGAGAGGAATTTCCTGAAGGGAAAGAAACTAGAGATGGACACAAAACTGAACTCGAACCCAAGTTCAAGCCGAACTTTATGAGTTGGACGAACGCAAACTATTCAAACTAGTTGTTTTTCCGGACTTGCGGTGTATTTTCGATAATTATCGAATTTATGGGCCATTCGCTAACACTAGAATGCAACTTCGCTAAGCCTCGAAAGTATTGTTTTTCCGATAACCCTCGAATGTACGGATAATTTCAGTTAAACCTAGAATGTATCGTTCGCTAAGCCTCAAATGTAGCTCCGATTTTCGGTAACCCTCAAAAATATTTCGTTTTGGCAACCTTCGATATATGGATTGTTTTGCTAACCTCAAAAGTATCGTTCGTTAACCCTTAACAGTTCATTTTGTTCTATTCTACAGACATGAAATTCATGAAAATCTAGTTAAAAATCAATCCGTTTAACTGGGAAGCATGTAATATTTGTTTTGTATAATGTTCTAGATTATTGGTATGTTTTATGTGACTCTCGTGTAGCCATTGTGCACCTTTCCCCCCGTTAAATCTGAGCTGAAGCACCAAGGGGGAGATTCAATAAGGCAGCTCGCTTACTTACCTTAGCCCGATCCCGCGATACATAACATGATGTAAACGAGATTGCGTCAGGTATTGCATCCGGGATCGGGAAAAGGTAAGTAACGCAACTTTACTTTTACGAGGTAGCACAAAACTTAACAAGCCATTTTTGGATCAATAGCACAGCGCTATTTCCAAAAACATTTGGAAATGGCACTGTGTCTAAAATCCATCTAAAAAAACCACGTTAACCCAAAATGTCTTCGGGTTAACGTGGGTTTTGACAGAATTGGGCCATATTGGATCTCTCTGCAAATGTTTACACAGCTTTGTTTATAGAAGGAAAGGTGTGGTAACTAATTAAAAATGAATGAAATCTCTGCCTGTCTCTGCCTTATGAAGGAAAAGGTAACTTTAAATAATAAATCAGAATGTATCCTTACTACAAACAGGGCGATAGAAACAAGACAATGATTGTCGTATCTAAAATAAAAAAAATATGAAATGTTGTATACAACATACAATCTATCGAACACAAAAAGAAATTTTAAAAGCCTGTTAATAAATTCTCCCATGGAAAAACACGGAAACTAAGTTCGCTAATTAGGAATTTGATTTACCAAGTGTTGTTAGTTACATTTTATTAAATCACGTTTACCTTTAAGGGAATTTGTTTGTGTGTGCGCCCAAGGGGGAAAAGAGATCTAGGAATGACATCAAATAAAAGTTATATAAATTAACTTATAACATATCTTGGCACATGTTCATAATGATGCATCCTTGTCCAAATTTCAGGGTATTTAAAGTAAAGGGAACATGTTAATATGAGTTTGCTCTTAAAAGGGGAACTGTGGTCCCTCTTCAATTGTTTAATATACAGAGCACATACCTGCCTTTATAATGACTCCAGGTACAGGCTTCTAGCTGCAGACTATCCAAACTTACAGCAGTATAAATTGTGGTTCTTACTGCTTACACAGTGGGCTTTGACAGCACCAGCAAGCCCTGGCTTGGGCATGCTCTGTCCGAGCATCTTCGGACAAGCCTATAACTTTGAATTGAGGACAGCTATAGATGTAATAATTGTCTAGAGCACAGTTTCCCTTCAATTATTCCCTTTTAATGAAAGACAACGCTTTGTTTTTTTTCTTTCATCAAATGTTAATACTAAAAATATGTGAATTATTTTACAAAGTTCTGCATTTGTCTGAGATGAGGCTTATCATCCACCATGGATGTGCACAGAAAAGCTTTTTTCCCCTTCCTTAAAATTTAATTTGGCCTGTCTAACAGTTACATAGAACATAGTATTGGAGGTTGTATAAAGACATACGTCCATCCAGTCCAACCTTTATACCCTACCCACAATGTCTGTATAACAGGTACATAGTGACATAGTATTGGAGGTTGTATAAAGACATTACGTCCATCTAGTCCAACCTTTATACCCTACCCATATGTCTGTATAACATTTACATAGTAACATAGTATTGGAGGTTGTATAAAGACATACGTACATCTAGTCTAACCTTTATACCCTATCCATAATGTCTGTATAACAGTTACATAGTAACATAGTATTGGAGGTGTATAAAGACATACATCCATCAGTCCAACTTTATACCCTACCCATAATGTCTGTATACAGTTACATAGTAACATAGTATTGGAGGTTGTATAAAGACATACGTCCATCTAGTCCAACCTTATACCCTACCCATAAGTTGTATAACAGTTACATAGTAACATAGTATTGGAGGTTATATAAAGACATACGTCCTCTAGTCCACTGATGGGCAAACTGCGGCTCTCCAGATGTTTGAAAACTACAACTCCCAGCATTCCTCAACTACAGAGAGAAGCATAGGAATGCTGGGAGTTGTAGTTTTCAAACATCTGGAGAGCCGCAGTTTGAGGATCACCGATCTAGTCCAACCTTTATACCCTACCCATAATGTCTTTATAACAGTTACATAGTAACATAGTATGGAGGTTTGTATAAAGAATAGTCCATCTAGTTCAACCTTTATACCCTACCCATAATGTCGTTATAACAGTTACATAGTAACATAGTATTGAGGTTGTATAAAGACATATGTCCATCTAGTCCAACCTGTATACCCTACCCATAATGTCTGTCTAACAGTTATATAGTAACATAGTATTGGAGGTTGTATAAAGACATACGTCCATCTAGTCCAACCTTTATACCCTACCCATAATGTCGTCTAACAGTTACATAGTAACATAGTATTGGAGGTTGTATAAAGACATATGCCCATCTAGTCCAACTTTTATACCCTACCCATAATGTCTGTATAACAGTCACATAGTAACATAGTATTGGAGGTTATATAAAGACATACGTCCATCTAGTCCAACCTTTATACCCTACCCATAATGTCTGTATAACAGTTACATAGAAACATAGTATTGGAGGTTGTATAAAGACATACGTCCATCTAGTCCAACCTTATACCCTACCATAATGTCTGTATAACAGTTACATAGTAACATAGTATTGGAGGTTGTATAAAGACATACGTCCATCTAGTACAACCTTTATACCCTACCCATAATGTCTGTATAACAGTTACATAGTAACATAGTATTGGAGGTTGTATAAAGACATACGCCCATCTAGTCCAACCTTTATACCCTACCCATAAAAGTGAAAATAGCAATGACAATTACTGTCAATTGCTGTGTCACCTGGGAAATGATCTGGAGAACATGCCCATATGACCAAAACTTCTTTAAACACTTCCTTCCTCCATCGGGCAATTGTCAGGTTTCCGCATGCTACATTCCAGGGTTACTGAACAATACATTTGAGTGTTATCAAATGATAGATTTGAGGGTTACTGAAATTGAACTCATTCAAGGGTTATCGAATGATACATTCGAGGGTTACCAAAATCTAAGGATACATTCGAAAGTTACCTGTTTGAGAATTTGAAAATCTCAAATTTTCGAAATTATCGAAAAAAGTCCGCAAGTTTGAAAAAAAAAAAAAAAAAGAACTAGAAGGTTCGAGTTCATCCAAACTATTAAAGTTCGGGTCGAACTTGCAACATTCTTATTTTTAGGATCTATTCACCATTTTAAAAAAACTAGCAATGAACCTGCCATCACCACGTCCAATGGAAGAGTTTCATAATTCCAGTGAAATAAACCTCGAATTTAGAGACTAAACTTCTTTACTTCCAGTCTTAAAGGGTAAGTCCACGCATTTTTTAACAATCATTTTTCTGTTAAACTAAAGAACAGGAGGAGGTAAATCAGATATTCTTACTCTTCAGTAAAACTTGCAGGAGCCAGAAGAAAATTTACCACCGATCGCTCCGTCGCCGGTTTATCACCGATGCACAAGTTTATATTTAAACATATCCCTTTATATATAAAGTCAATAGAAAGGTCAGCACTCCGTCACAAAACAATAAGTTCCTAGATGCCAAACCATCAATTAGATAAGCCAAATATAGACGGCACTCACAGGACTTCAAGATAAAACAAACAGTTAAAACGCTATCTACGCGTCTCAGCTAACAAGCCGTCCTTTAATAGAGATTTTCGAAACTGATGAGTTTCATCCCGTTTCGAATTTCTAATTTTGCTCGAAACTGATGAGTTTCGTCCAGTTTTCGAATTTTCGAATTTCGGACCCATAGAAGTCTAGGGCGAACAAAAATTCGAAAGTTTCTATCAATTTAAAGGGTGAAATAGTAATAGTAGGTTACTGTAAATAACACAGGGACCTGGGTAATGGTCTGGGGAACCCGTAAATATAAGTAAAATTCATTTAAAATCTATCTTTCCTCAAAATCGGGCTGTTTTCGAGCTTTCTCGGGCTATTTTCGAGGGTTACAGAAATCGAACATTACTTTCGAGGGTTACCGATATCACAAATACGAGGGTACCGAAATCAGCTTGTACATTCGAGGGTTACCGAAATCATCTACTTTCGATTTCGATAATCATCTACTTTCGATTTCGATAATTATCGAATTTTCGATAAAAACCGAAAACTCTGAAAATTCGAGTTTCGAAAAATCCGGGAGTTCCGAAAGTTTCGTTGGGACTTCGAAACCGCCGGATTCGTTCGAAAATGGGTTCTATTAGAACCCAAAGTACATCCCTAAGTTTAAACCTATATCACATATTTACGTATCTGTGTTTTCTCTATATAGATAGAATGTTATACATTGAAATATTACAAATAAAGTTTAACATGGGCACATTAATCCTTATCATGGCTGGTTTCACTGCTATGATTTTTTTTCAGGCTCTAAATTAGATTGAAATATATGACTTGATTTACTTGTCTTTCCAAAGGGCCAGTTAAGACATCAAAGGCTTTGGCAAATAGGACATTTTAGAAAAAGATTTGCTATTCTTTGATTCCCATTGTATGTTATCGGTTTGTAAAGAGACAAACACACAGCTCTGGCAGATGGTGTTACACTTTCTATGTCTTTCTGCAGTTCTGGAAGGCTGACACGGAGAAAAAGGATAAAATCTCACATCAGCATATTGTGATGGAGGTTTGGGACATTACAGGCAAGCAAATGTGCATTAATGGAAGAAACAGGAGATTGTGTTCTCTTTGCTAATGCGATACAAGATAAAATGTCCGCAACACAGAATAGCAGAACCCACAATATAACCGTATATGACCTTAGACAAGGTAAAGTGAATTCTCGCTCACACTATCGGTTCCCAGTACAGATGTTCCCTGCACAAAGAACGAGTAAAATAAAGGAACACCAGAGAAGATCCCTACAGTTCAATGTTTGTACGATTCTTGTTTTCCCTTACGAGAGACAATATTTAGGGTAGGGCCCCACTTACGCGTTATTTGCGCATTGCGAACGCGTTTTGTGCTTGCGCTTGCACATGCGATTTGGTTAGAATGGAAATATCCCTGTGATTTCCCATGTGATTGCGCATCCGTTCGCGTTTTGGTAACGCATGCATTTACATAATGGAAAAATCGCACGTGCAAGACGCATGCGCAAACGAAAAACGCACAAGAATCGCCACACAATCGCGAGCATTATCTCACGCGATTGTGTGCGCGATTCTTGTGCGTTGTAGTGGGGCCATGCCCTAAATTTGGCTTGAAGAGCCAAATTCCTGTTCTTTCTATTTCTTCCTCCGTTTTCTTCTTCCCCTTTTTGGACTGTATCTCCTCCCACAGTTTTTGAGCTAAAAACATGAAATCCGGTACAGATTTGCGGGGCATAAAGGGCCTGATTTACCCACGTGTGCTGTGCTAAAAATAGGGGTTAAAGGGCATGTCCACCCCCAAAACTATAATCCCCCAACTACTGGCCCATCATGTAGTGTAGTTTAATCCTTACCTCACATCCCAGCTCCATATGGTTCTCCTGTAGCCCCCCCCCCCCCAAAGTCACCAAAACTGCCCACCAGGGAGGACCATATAGGACTCTGCCTCCTACCTGGCCTCCGGGAGAAGTTTGGCATGCGTACTGCAGCCTTCTCCCCTCCCTCCCCCTCCCTCTCCCTCCCGATTAGGATTCCCTCCCCCTAGTGTTAAACAACCTTTTACCAAACATTACCCCTGTCCCCCCAACCGCTATGTTTGTAATATCAGATAATGCCCAGAACATTACTTACCTTCCCTCTTTCCTCGCCGCACTGAACTCCCGGCAGCCGCGTCCGTGATTGGCTGCCGCTCAGCCAATCACAGACGCGACTGCCGGTCCCGCCCCCTGCTTGCATTTTTCGCAAGCAGAGGGCCGGCAGCGCTGCGGAGGAAAGAGGGAAGGTAAGTAAAGTTCTGGCCATTTTCTGATATTAAAAACATAGCGGTTGGGGCTGGGGGGACAGGGGGAATGTTTGGTAAAAACCCGAAACAGGTACACACATTTACTGATCTAATTATCCATTACTGTGGGGCCCCCCATTACGTGGGAGGACACTCCACAGTAATGGACCACTTAAGCCCCAAAGGGCCCTGTCAGGGCCACAAAGATCCTTGTAAGGACCCAGGAGGGGTCCGGTTTCGAGCTGTGGGACCCCGAACGTCTGGCGAACGGCCGATTTCGGGAATCTCGGGCGTTATGGGATTTTCGAAAGCAGCCGTTCGAGTTTTACCGAATGTTCCCCGTGTACGGACGTGTTCCTCAGACCATCCCCTAGGCCCAGAGACCTGTAAGTTTACCCTGCAATATTTCGGAAAGTTCACTCGAACTTTACGAACTATTTACCCCTCATTGACTTGAATGGGTCCGTTTTCAGACTTTTGAACTTTCAATAGGTACACACACCTACGGCCTACCCTTCCATTCCTGTGGCAGACACACTTAAAGGGTAAATAAAGTTAAAAAAAAACTAATTTTGATATATCCTAATAATAGTTAGTTTTATGGTTGTATAAGCACAAAAAGACATACCCCCTCAACCAGACAAAACACCTACTGACCTACCCTCCATTACAGTTGCAGCCATACTTAAAAGGTAATTAAAGTCAAATAAACAAATTTTGACCAATCATCAAAAAAGCTTGATTTTTTTTAACCCCCCACCTGAAACAGCTACACATACCTACTGAATTAATAAGGGGATTGGGGGAGCTTGAATATGAAGAGAGACTGGAAAAGTTACAATTATGTACGCTGGAGAAAAAAGGCGCTTGCGTGGGGATATGATTAGTGTGTATAAATACATTAACGGGCGTACAATAAAATATCTGGGGCAGTGTTCACCAATAGAACATGTCAGAGGACACACAGACATAGCCGACGCCTTCTTTCTTCTGCCATCACTGTGATGAGTTCTGAGCTCTGCGGAAATTGCACCTATTTATATAGTTATATGTTTTTAAAACACAAAATGAAATAAGGTAAAACAAGCATATTTGTGCACCAAGATTTATGTTGGCAATGGTAAATGGCAATAAAAATTGTAAATAGCAAGCTTTCCTTTAATCTTTATTTTTAAAAAAATGTGTAAAATGTTTACTTTCCTTTAATCCTTTCAGAATATAGGCCTTACAAGTAATCACTCTTTTGCCTATAAATCTACCTTTAAAAGGAATATCTGGTATGCGATACACTTTCCCTTTAAAAATGGTAATTGCCATGCATCTCAAAAATAACTAGAAAGGGAAAGTTTAAGAAATAAACTATGAATTTGGCTTAAAAGGCTTTGGAAGGAAATTTGTGGTTTGTGCTGCAGATTTAAAACTCAATAATGGCAATGATGAGGACATTGTGTTTTTTTTTACTTACCCTTTAAATATGCCTGTCAAATAAATGAATGGGTGGGTCAGTTGGTGTCGGTTGGTGATTACTAATATATTATATATATATATATATATATATAATATATAGTGTTCCCAGTACCAGCTAGAATACAGTATATGTATAATACCAGGATTCTCAATATGATAGTTGAGAATTACTGGTATTAATATATATACTGTAGTTCTGGTTGGTACGAGGATACTATATAATATTGAGAATGACTAGTATTAATACATATACTGTAGTTCTGGTTGGTACAGGGATACTATATAATATTGTGAATTACTGGTATTAATACATATACTGTAGTTCTGGTTGGTATGGGGATACTATATAATATTGAGAATTACTGGTATTAATACATATACTGTAGTTCTGGTTGGTACTTAAATATGCCTGTCAAATAAATGAATGGGTGGGTCAGTTGGTGTCGGTTGGTGATTACTAATATATTATATATATATATATATATATATATATATAGTGTCCCAGTACCAGCTAGAATACAGTATATGTATTAATACCAGTGATTCTCAATATGATATAGTATCCCTGTACCAACCAGAACTACAGTATATGTATTATACTAGTCATTCTCAATATTATATAGTATCCCATACCCAGCAGAACTACAGTATATGTATTAATACCAGTAATTATCAAATTATATAGTAGCCCTGTACCAACCAAAACTACAGTATATGTATTATACCAGTAATTCTCAATATTATATAGTATCCCTGTACCAACCAGAACTACAGTATATGTATTAATACCAGTAATTCTCAATATATAGTATCCCCGTACCAACTAGAACTACAGTATAGTATCAATACCAGTAATTCTCAATATTATATAGAATCCCTGTACAAACCAGAACTACAGTATATGTATTATACCAGTAAATCCAATATTATAAGTATCCCTGTACAACCAGAACTACAGTATATGTATTAATACCAGTCATTCTCAATATTATATAATCCCTGTACCAACCAGAACTACAGTATATGTTTTAAAGAGACTGTCCACCCCTGCCTGTTTAGTCAAGCCCCTCCATTCCCTTTATAATTTAGTTGCCCTTGCTACAGCTAAGTTTTTATCTACCAGAACCCCCAAATCTTTTCCATTACAGATTCACTTAACACAGAGTTATTTATGGTGTAGGGGGCACAGGGATTAAATCCAAATGCATCACCTTACATTTATCAACATTGAATCCATTGCCATTCTGCTGCCCATTGTGATAATCTATCTAGGTCTGCTTGCAGCACTTGTACATGATTGGAAGTTTCCAAAGCTCTGCATAGTTTAGTGTCATCAGCAAACCTGAGACCTTGCTCTCAATGCCCCCTTCTAAGTCATTTATAAACAGATTAAACAGAAGTGGCCCCAGTACAGAACCCTGAGGGGCCCCACTTGAAATTACCCACATAGATCAAGCTCCATTGACCACCACTCTCTGTTTGCGATCCAATAACCAATTCTCTATCCATGAACAAATGTTTTCTTCAAGGCCAACAGTCCTCAGTTTATACATCAGTCGCCTATGTGGCACAGTATCAAAAGCTTTCGCAAAATCCAAATAATACCACATCCACTGCTGAGGAAGGGGGTTGGACCCCCGAAATGTTGTGTACCTTTTTGTGTGTTGAGCACTTAATAAATGAAATTGCTGAAAACAATACTCTATTTGAGTGTGCGTCCCTAGGAACTGAATCTAACTTCTCGAATGTAGCTTTTGACTTTCGGTAACCCTCAAATTTATCCTTTGTTTTCGAAAACCCTTAAATTTATGCTTCTAATTCGGTAACCCTCAAAAGTATCGTACAGTAACCCTCAAATTTTCCTTAACCCCGAATATAGCTTGCGGAAAAACGACAATTGCGCGATCATGAAGTGTTTTTACAAGTTTTGGTGACAGTGGACATGTTCTCCAGACCATTTCCCAGGTGTCACAGCCATTTACAGTAAGTTACTATTGTTAGTTTAGCTGTAAATCATCGGACTTCTCAAACTATCACTCCCCATTGACTTTAATGGGTCCAAATCTTCCAACTTTTACCAAAGTTCGAACGTTCGAAAAACGGACCAAACTTTATCAAGTTCGGCCATCACTATTTATGACTGGAGATCAGTTCAGTTCAACACCGTCTTACTGTAGCAGTGACATTTCTTCTAAGTTGCTTGTCTGGAGTTCAAACTCACTTACTGTCTAAAACTGGCGTGCCCCTCTCCTACGTACAGCCACATGGTTGGGTTAATAGAGTTTGTTCTGTGACTTTTCTTTTGGCAATAAAAAATAGAAGCTATTTTTGTGTAGTTAATATGAAAGATGAGTAATATATAAAAATCAGAGGAAGACAGGAATCGATGGGGGAAAAAATGCAATTATCTGGAAAGGTCAGACACAGAGGATGGAGGTGTGATAGATTGGGGAGTGGGCAGAGAAGAAGACAAGAGAAACGTCAAAGCAAATGTCAAAAGAAACACAAAATCTGCCTTTCATGATTTTTAACTCTCTGTGTACCAAGACCATAGAAACGAAACACAAAAGATAAAAAGGAAGTTTAATGTGAAACTCAAGGCTTCACAATATAACTTGTGTAAGATCCAATCAGATTTAACTTTTCATCTAGACCAATCTGATTTAGGGAAGCACTATAGTCAATAAATCAATTATAGAGGGTTTATGGCTGATTTGTTACACTTTGTGTCTTAAGGTGGGTGCCTAGGCTCTGGGAAATTAACCTTTCTTACTTGCCATTTGTGCTTTACTTCTTCAGTATTCTAGTATCACACAGTGTGGTCACTGACCATTATATTCTTTAAACATGCTCAGTCCTAAGCTACTGCAGAAACTTGTTACAGTTGGTCACGCCCAATTTTAGTCTCTAGCCAATCCATTACAGGACAGATTAGGCAGGGCGCATGTGGTCAGTAGGTTTGGCCAGACGCTGCAATACACACATTTAACATGTACTTTAAGCTATTTAATACTAGTAGTAATCACATTATTACAAATCTGAATATTAATAATAGTAGTAATCACAGTATTACAAATCTGAATAGTAATACTAGTAGTAACACATATTACAAATCTGAGTATTAGTACTAGTAGTAATCACATTATTACAAATCTGAATGGTAATACTAGTAGTAATCACATTATTACAAATGTGAATAGTAATACTAGTAGTAATCACATTATTACAAATGCGAATAGTAATACTAGTAGTAATCACATTATTACAAATCTGAATAGTAATACTAGTAGTAATCACATTATTACAAATCCGAATAGTAATACTAGTAGTAATCACATTATTACAAATCCGAATAGTAATACTAGTAGTAATCACATTATTACAAATCTGAATAGTAATACTAGTAGTAATCACATTATACAATCTGAATAGTAATACTATTAGTAATCACATTATTACAAATCTGAATAGCAATACTAGTAGTAATCACAGTATTACAAATCTGAATAGTAATACTAGTAATCACATTTTACAAATATGATAGTAATACTAGTATAATCACATATTACAAATCTGAATAGTAATACTAGTAGTAATCACCATTATTACAAATGAATAGTAATACTAGTAGTAATCACGTATCCCAATCTGAATATTAATACTAATAGTAATAACATTATTAAAATCTGAATAGTAATACTAGTATAATCACAGTATTACAAATCTAAATAGTAATACTATGTAATAACATTATTACAAATCTGAATAGTAATACTAGTAGTAATCACATATTACAAATCTGAATAGTAATACTAGTAGTAATCACATTATTACAAATCTGAATAGTAATACTAGTAGTAATCACATTATTACAAATCTGAATAGTAATACTAGTAGTAATCACAGTATTACAAATCTGAATAGTAATACTAGTAGTAATCACAGTATTACAAATCTGAATAGTAATACTAGTAGTAATCACATTATTACAAATCTGAATAGTAATACTAGTAGTAATCACAGTATACAAATCTGAATTGTAATACTAGTAGTAATCACAGTATTAAAAATCTGAATAGTAATACTAGTAGTAATCACATATTACAAATCTGAATAGTAATACTAGTAGTAATCACAGTATTACAAATCTGAATTGTAATACTAGTAGTAATCACAGTATTACAAATCTGAATAGTAATACTAGTAGTAATCAGTTTATTACAAATCTGAATAGTAATACTAGTAGTTATCACAGTACTACAAATCTGAATAGTAATACTCGTAGTAAGCAGTTTATTACAATATGAATAGTAATACTAGTAGTAACCACAGTATTACAAATCTGAATAGTAATACTAGTAGTAGCCACAGTATTACAAATCTGAATAGTAATACTAGTAGTAACCACAGTATTACAAATCTGAATAGTAATACTAGTAGTAATCACATTATTACAAATCTTATGAGTAAATAAAAAGATTGTATCAATACGTCTCTGCTTTCAGATTCCCATAGATACCCACCCTTGGAAGTCTATTAGTCTTCCAATCCCATTTACAGGATATTGAATGTTTCTCTATGATTCTCTATGAATTGGCCGAGGATATCACAGACGACTGACGGATCGTTCAGAGAATTTCCCCTAGGGGTGTCTGATAATCACCCATTACCCTACAAACACGGACACTGATAGATGTATCTGCTACAACATTGTTTGGCTTCTTTACATCATGTACCCATTTCCGAAGAAATCTTTGACCTTATTTGGGAAGAACACCTTTGTTTGAACGTTCCGCGTCCATTTCTACCGGTTCAGCGGGTTTATGGAAAAATGTCCCACGGCTTCTTTCTTACTGCCCGTGATCCTATTATTTGTTTTTCTTTATTTGTGTGGCAATTTTTTTGTGGTTTACAGTTGTTTTTATTGGGCTTTAAGGGGAATGTGCAAATACATGTGATTTAAGAGACCACTGCTTACCTGCCCATTCAGCATGTGTCTGTGTATAAATAAATGCTCCTGAAATTCTGACTTCCTGTTTGCAGGACCCCTAATAGTGACCGTTATGGTCTTGCCCTTGAAACAGCGTCTGGGTTGATTCAGTTGCTCAGCATGTGTGACCCATCCAACAGCCAATCAGTAGAAATTACTGTTAGGAACATTCCAAGGAAGTGGTGCATTCTGGGAAGAAGAAGAAGGACCGTTACAGAACCAGAAATGTTAGCTCACTAATGTCATGTATGGTAATATAAATCAAGAATTATAATGAATTAATATAATGATATTTTCCAGTGAACTTTCCCTTTAAGCTTATTACTTGTGTACTACATATTTCTTCTCTTTTGCATTTATACATATGGGGGGAGCTGCCATATTGTTTCCCTTAGACAGTACAGTATGAGTATAGCTTTTGTGTACAGAACATTCCTTCTCTGTATATTTATATTTATACATATGGGTGGGAGCTGCCATAGTGTTTCCCTTAGACAGTACAGTATGAGGGTATAGCTTATTGTATGTACAGAACATTCCTTCTCTGTATATTATACATATGGGTGGGAGCTGCCATATTGTTCCCTTAGACAGTACAGTATGAGGGTATAAATTATTGATGTACAGAACATTCCTTCTCTGTATAATATATATAATATGGGTGGGAGCTGCATATAGTTTCCTAGTGCAGTACAGTATGAGGGTATAAGTTTTGTGTGTACAGAAAATTCCTTCTCTGTATATTTATACATAAGGGTGGGAATTTTTTTCATAAAACACTTACAAAATTACATCAAATTATAACACAAATTTACAATACAGAATACAATTCAATTTAATACTACAGACGTTAATGGTGCAGAAGCATCATTTGTTTTTTTCTGATTCCCTCCCTGTCTCTCTCTCCATCACCGTATTCTTAACTTGGACCCCTTTACCTTTCTGCTTGAGGGGCGACTATCAAGTTCCTCAACTCATCCTCATCTAGGGATTCCAGTCCTCCTCTAGGTTTTTCTCTCTCTCTCTTTTTTCCTTCCTTCTCTTCCTATTTCCCTCTCTCTTTTCCTAATGTTTCCTTTCCCCTTTAACTCTACATCCATATAACTCTGTCACTGCTGTCTGATCCCAACTCAACTCCCTCTCCACCAATTTATCTGTCTCCTTCCTCTCCTCAGCCTCCATCCTCTCCAATTCTTTTGCCTTCTTGAGGAATCTGCCCAGCTTTCCCACCTGGGATCTCGTACTATTGGCGGTGGACAACACTGTCGGTTTCTGCTTTACAGCCTTGGTTCTCCTTTTAACCACTTCCCACCCCTCTTGTCTCCCCCAGTATTGACCACTGATGTCTGAACCTCATCTGCTCCTCTCGCCCCATCTCCCCCGGGGGTTCTGGCTGTGAAGGATCTTGGGTTGGGGTCAGTTCTTTTCCAGGGTTGGGCAGGATTGATGATATTATGCCAGGCCTCGGGGCACCTATTGTGGAGTGGCCAAGCTGTAGGCACAGATTGCACCTGATCTGATCACATTCTTAATGGTGTGACCCAATCCCCCACCATTATACAATGCTGGACGGTGCACATACTTACAGGTGACGTTAGAGCCACATTTAAAACACAGGCGTGGTTGCCCAGGGTAATAACACACTCCCCTTTCCCTTCCAATAAAGAAAGACATAGGTAGGTGCCGGGTACATTATGGGTGACTGACAGTCTCACCTGGACTCTCCATCCCCCCGCCAGAACCCATCCTATCATACACTTTGGTGAGTGGGGACAGGACCGAGCACTGCCTCCTTAGCCAGACCAGGATACCCTCCGGTGGGATGGATTCATTTTTAAAAGCGATTGTTACATTTTTAGTTTCTGGCTTTGTGATTGAAATTACCTGGAAACCTTCCACATTGAGGATCTTTTTCAATTCCCCATATTTACACCAAAACGCCTCCAATCCTGGGACAGTTTAAAACTCACATCAAACTCCGTCTCTGATTGGCTGATCAGAGCGAATACGTCATTTACAGTGAACCCATTGACTCCATTAATAAACGCCTGGCAATAAAGCTTCGTTTGGGGTCTTGTCTTTATCCCCAACCCACCGGATCTTCACACACATTCCTTCTCTTAAACACCTCACTCCAGCAGTGGTCTCGCCCTCCCTTCCAAACAACCTCCTGGCTCCCCAAACATGGGTCTCTCTTGGGGTCCCCCCTGCACCCCTAAAACCTTTCTCACCACCACCCTCATCCGCACACACATTAGATACGATTTAGGGTCCGTCTGGGTTAAGTCCTCCTCTCCGTGGGTCTTTCCTTCTGGGATGTTCCGTCTCGGTTTCTAGTCTCCTTTCCATCTTTACCAGACTCCATTTCTTCAGAAAGTTCTTTATTTCTACAAGTCTCTTCCCAGGGTCCAATAACCTCCACACGCCCCTTTAATTTCCGCTCCACCTCCTCCAACTCCCTGGTTAGGTAATGAAGTTTCCTGATGCTGTTATTCTCTTATCCGCGCTCTTCCCATTCAAACGGGTGATTTTTGCAGCAATGTGCGGCTCTGTCTCTTCCTTCCTCCCTGCTCAGCACGGCCATCGCCTTTAAGGCTTTTTGGATTTCCTCCTGTTCTCCTGCTGATCACATTGTTTTTTTCCTCTCTCTCCCCTCCTCCTTCCATTCAGTCCCAGTGCACTCAGGCTCCTCCCCCATGGACTTCTCTCCTACCTGCTCCAGCAGGGCCTGGTCCACCTGTTCAGCCTCTCCAGAGCCTGTCAGCCTCTTCCTTTGCTAGGGAGTCAAAGGCCGTCAGTTCACTCAACACTTCCACCTCCTGTGCATCGTTACTACAACCTCCAGCGGTCTCCATGTTTCAGCGTCTGTGCCTCCTACCCCAGCATGGGGAGTCAGCACAGCCCTGGAATCTGCCTCTTTCATATGGCGTCCATGTTCCCCAGCGGGGAGCAAGCACAGCCTGGAATCTGCCTCTTCCATTATGGCGTCCATGTCCCCAGCTGGGGAGTCAGCACAGCCCTGGAATCTGCTCTTTCATTATGGCATCCATGTTCCCCAGCTGGGGAGTCAGCACAGCCTGGAATCTGCCTCTTTCAATATGGCATCCATGTTCCCCAGCTGGGGAGTCAGCACAGCCCTGGAATCTGCCTCTTCCATTATGGCATCCATGTTCCCCAGCTGGGGAGTCAGCACAGCCCTGGAAATGCCTCTTCCATTATGGCGTCATGTTCCCCAGCTGGGGAGTCAGCACAGCCCGGAATCTGCCTCTTTCATATGGCATCCATGTTCCCCAGCTGGGGAGTCAGCACAGCCCTGGAATCTGCCTTTCATTATGGCATCCATGTTCCCAGCTGGGGAGTCAGCACAGCCTGGAATCTTCCTCTTTCATTATGGCGTCCATGTTCCCCAGCTGGGGAGTCAGCACAGCCCTGGAATCTGCCTCTTTCATTATGGCGTCCATGTTCCCAGCTGGGGAGTCAGCACAGCCTGGAATCTGCCTCTTTCATTATGGCATCCATGTTCCCCAGCTGGGGAGTCAGCACAGCCCTCAAATCTGCCTCTTTCATTATGGCGTCCATGTTCCCCAGCTGGGGAGCAGCACCGCCTGGAATCTGCCTCTTTATTATGACGTCCATGTTCCCCAGCTGGGGAGTCAGCACAGCCCTGGAATCTGCCTCTTCCATTATGGCGTCCATGTTCCCCAGGCTGGGAGTCAGCACAGCCCTGGAATCTGCCCTCTTTCTATTATGACGTCCATGTTCCCCAGCTGGGGAGTCAGCACAGCCCTGGAATCTGCCTCTTTCATATGACGTCCATGTTCCCCAGCTGGGGAGTCAGCACAGCCCTGGAATTGCCTCTTTCATTATGACGTCCATGTTCCCCAGCTGGGGAGTCAGCACAACCTGGAATCTGCCTCTCATTATGACGTCCATGTTCCCCAGCTGGGGAGTCAGCACAGCCCTGGAATCTGCCTCTTTCATTATGACGTCCATGTTCCCCAAGTGGGGAGTCAGCACAGCCCTGGAATCTGCCTCTTTCATTAGGCGTCCATGTTCCCCAGCTGGGGAGTCAGCACAGCCCTGGAATCGCCTCTTTCATTATGGCGTCCATGTTCCCCAGCTGGGGAGTCATCAAAGCCCTGGAATCTGCCTTTTCATTATGGCGTCCATGTTCCCCAGCTGGGGCCTTTCTGTGTTTTACTTTCCAATTTCTTAAATTCTTTCAAAAACATTCCTTTTCTCTTCCTTCTCTTTAGCCTGAACAGACGTGTTTTTCCTCACCGTGTGTCTCTCCGACCTCCTTAGGGAGCTCATGGCTTCTTCCCCCTCCACGGCTTCCATGTTAGCACTGGGCTTCTTTTTACCCATTAAAGAGCCTCAGGGGGGAGAGGTACAAGGAAATATCTGCTATACTGGATAATAGGTAAGCAGAAACGGCACCTTCCCTGGACCCAACAAGGGCCCAGGACTGAAGAAAAACACCAAACTTCCGGAGCTCACTCTCCTTGCTGTCACATATGGTGGGAGCTGCCAATGTTCCTTAGCGACGTATGAGATACTAGTGTGTACGATTCCCTCGTTTTACTGGGGAGCTGCCATTTGTTTCCCTTGACAGTACAGTATGAGGGTATAGTTTGTGTGTACAGAACATTCCTTCTCTGTTTTATTATCATGGATGGGAGCTGCCTTGTTTCCTTAGACACGTACAGTATGAGGTATAGCTTATTGTGTGTACAGAACATTCCTTCTCTGTATTTATATTTACATGGTGGGAGCTGCCATATTGTTTCCCTTAGACGTACAGTGGGTTAGCTTTTGTTGTCAGACTCCTCCTTCTCTGTTATTTATCATATGGTGGGAGCTGCCATATTGTTTCCCTTGACAGTCAGTTACGGTAAAGTTTTGTGTGTACACAACATTCCCTTCTGTTTTTTATACATGGGGGGAGCTGCCATTTGTTTCCCTTAGACAGTCGTATGAGGTATCGTATTGTAGTGTACCGAACATTCCTTCTATATTTTATTGTGGGAGGCTGCCATATTGTTTCCCTTAGACAGTTACAGTATGAGGAGTATAGCTTTTGTTGTACGAACTCTTCCTTCTCTGGTCATATTCTCCTTTTCGGGGAGGAGCTCGCCTATTGTACAGACCCCCAGCACGTATGTTGCAGAGTTCTAGCTTGTCTTGTGTGTCCGCCAACCAAACCTTCTTGTATATTATGATTTATATATTGGGTGGGGCTGCCCCTATGGTTTCCCTAGACAGACGTACAGTTGGGGATGGAGCTATTGTGTGTACAGAACACCTTCCTTCTCTGTATTCTTATACTATGACAGGTGGGGGAGCCATATTGTTCTCTTAGACAGTACAGTATGAGGGTATGGTTAATTTTGGCACGTTTTTATTTTCTGCATTAATGCATTGTTAATAAATGATGTGGTCTCTTCCTTTTCAATATTTGTTGGTTATATGAAGCTTAGAGTACAAGCCCGGTCAAATCTCTGGGCAGAGATATGTTTTCTTTCACTGCTTCCACCTTCAGGTTGAGTGACATCCCCCCGACCTCTACTCTAGGCCTCTTGGTGATGTCTGTGTCATCTCAAGGGCATTCCACCCCACAAAACTAATCTCCCCCACTACGGACCCACTGTGCAGGTTTAATACCTTACCTTACCTCTCTGCTCCCAAATGGTTCTCCTGTAATGTCTGCCCAAAGTCCTAGAAAGTGAAGACCAGGGCCTGGTGGAAGTGAATTGTTTCCACCTCACTAGTGTCCTCTGAGGTTTCTGACATGCTCAGATTCAGCCGATGACTGTCTTCACTGCCCATGGAATTCTTAATTCTTTTGTCTCTGTGCTCATTGATACCTTCATGTTTTATTAAAGTTTCCTTGTGGACTCACAGTCTCAAACTTCATCTCAAGACTTAGCAGAGACCACCAGTATCAGATGTACAGTATTGAGAATGAAGGTCGTATTTATAAGGATCTTGACTAGTAATGTCCAGTATACTTTATCGCTTTGCAACAACAACTGTATTGTAATTATACTACATCGATAATGGCCTTATTTTATACCTCCCGGTTTGGGCCATGACTCAATAGGCTTTAAAATCTTTTCGCCCGTTCCAAACGACGCATTGCAATAGAATCAATACTGATGCTTGCGGTTTATTTGTGTTGCCGATTAAGGATTTAGAACATTAACAATACGTCTTCTACTAATACGGCCCTTACAGTTGTTTCACATCCCTGTATTAAAGGGTTAGGTTTTTAATCATTAAATACACTAATCAACAAGGATTGGTATGACTTCTTACAGTTTTTTTTTTTATACTTTTTTGGTATAAAGGAAGATAAAATGAACAGGATATCTTTTTTTTCTTTTTATTAAAGGAAATGAGTTAGATTAAAATTGATAGCAGGTAATTAGAATAAAAAGTTCTTATCATTTAAAATGATGCTTATTTTGCCCCAACCAATCAGATGTTAGCTTTTAAAGTTAAATAAGTTCTGATTGGTTGGGGCAAAATTAGCATCATTTTAAACGAACGAACTTATAAAATCTCCCTGGATGTGCCTTAACACATTCTTATGTTTAGCCAATTTTAACATGGGGTGCCTAGTCTTGTTACAGATAAATCAAATTATAATGACATTAAAAGTGATTTTAGCTATGAGGTTTCCAAACTCTCCGGGAATAAACTTTAAAACCCAACTGTGTGGAAATATCAGATTATTTCTATAAAAATATCCAAATCCATAATCCATAAATGCACTGAAATCTTATGTTAATATTGATGATCGCTCTTGTCCAGGATAGACATAAGAAATGATATTATTTTCCATCAAATCTCCATTAATACATATTGGGGGAAGATAAGTTATTGACGTGACCATGAATAATATTTAGAAACACTACAAATGTAACTGGTGAAATGGGCAATTCTATTCTATTCCATGTAAAGATGCACCAGTGCCTTATTCCTATTTCCATAGTTATTCTTTATTACACTAATGAAAGCATAATGACCATTTCAACGTTGAATGGAATACTACAAAATAAAGAAAATCTTAAAAGACTAATCGATAATTATCTAGTATAAGCTGTAATAAATACTTTGCTTCTTTTGTTTAGAAGTCCAGAAAATAGTGGCCAACAAACCTTTTTGGAGAATTTTTTTCTGTAAATCTCTTGGACATACTAACTACCAATAATATGTCGGATAAGTTTCTGTATTGGAACAAACAAAAAAAGAAAACTCTAATATCTGAGAAGTTGACACTGATATGTCATAGTGATATGTTCGTGATGCAATCGTCTATAACCCATAATTTGGGTGAACTGTTTAAACCTTTCTGTGTTTCATGTTGAGCTCAGTGAGGAAAGACGAAATGTACTCAACTAACACAAATATTCTAGAACTGCAACGAACTGTAACTGACATGTACATTTGTATGGAAAGAAGCAACGGTTCATCATATAACTGAAAATGCTAAATATCCTTTTTTTCTTATCAGGTTGTAGAAAACGGTCCTGAGCTGCAGACACTGACACATAGCACACGTATTTGCATTCACATACAGGCAAGGGAGTTATGGGTCCAGGTTATACTGAACTGCTGTCATTTAACCTCAGTTGTGAAGTTTGGGCCTAAAGCAATGATCCCTTAAGAATCTATTATGGACTGATAGCTACTAGTTTAATAGATATTGGGGTATTATACATTCATACACAAAAATAAGGAAAGCAGCGTGGACTTTAATGCACTTAACTCTGAGTTAATTGCTTTGTGGAACACTAAAAAGAAAGTTTAAAGCTTTCATTGACTTAGTTAGACTGAGGTCACGACGCTTGCAAAACCAGTCCGCTCCGGTTCGGGAACAAATTCGAACCAATAAAACCGCGAACGGACACTATTAAAATGAAAGATTTTTCAAATACGAGGATTCTGCGAAAAATACGAAATCTGCGATTCTCTGTATTTTCCCGTATTTTCGAAAATACGAGAAATCCCGTAATTTCGAAAACTTTTGAAAAACTTTCAAAAAACGCGGGTCGGAAAATTCGGAAGGCGGAAAACCGGAAAATCGTGATATCCGCTGTTCACGAAGAGGTAAATCCGCGCGGATCCGGTTCGGATCTGCGAAACTGGGCCATCACTAGTTAGGACTGACCCCAGCCAGGGATTACACTAAATTAAATGCACATTTACTAATCATCTTCAATTATTGCTGGAATTGGAGTGTTTGTGTCGTTTTGTTGGGAATTCCCCTTCAGACTTCTGAGTCTAAAAATGGGATCTCTCCCATCAATTACTATTACTTTACTACGGTTGTACTTGTCCCTTACAGGTGTATAAAGGGCATGCATTTACTGAAAAAGGGCTAATTCCAAGTTCGGCCGAGATTTACAGTTATAAGCTGGTGTTCAATCCTCATGGACAAAACAGCCACACAGATGCTGGTGAATAGATGCGCGGCGAACAACTTTTTATTGCATCAAGCACAAGCAAGGGGTCAGTGGTATAGCTAGGAATCATTGGCCCCCCCAGCAAAAAATATGATGGGCCCCTATCTATGCTTCATCCACAGTGGTTTTCTGGGAGGAGTCTATATATGTAATAGGAAAAAATAAGAAGACGGGGCCCCCTTGGGTCCTGGGCCCCCCCTGTGGTTGCTCTCCTGCTCGCTGGTAGTTACACCCTGCAAGGCGTAGCAAGTCATGCTAACACAATCACGTGAAATAACCCTACTAGCAGCTGGTGTGAATGCTACTTCTTGTCACAGATTTTTAATCATGACAATAGTTCTCACAGAACACACAGACACATTAATTAATACAGTGGTAATGGAGTGTGAATTATGATCTTCTACAGTAGTTTCCACGGAATGATCTAGAACAGTGATGCGAACATTGGCAATCCAGGTGTTGGAAACTACAATTCCATCATACCTTGGTTGCACAAGCAGAATTGTAACTAATCCAATCTGTCTTCATATTCAAGCTCCCCCAATCCCCTGTTAATTTAGTTGCCCTTTTGAACCCTTTCCATTTCAAAGATGTCCTTTTTGTACACAGGATTCCAAACTTGCACTGCATATCCAAATGAGGCCTTACCAATGCTTTGTAAAGAGGGAGAATTACATTTTTCCCTTGAATCCATACCTCTCTTTATACAAGACAATACCATGCTGGCTCTGATGGTAAGAGGCCTTACCAATGCTTTGTAAAGAGGGAGAATTACATTTCCCTCCCTTGAATCCATACCTCTCTTTATACAAGACAATACCATGCTGGCTGTGATGGTAAGAGGCCTACCAATGCTTTGTAAAGAGGGAGAATTACATTTTCCTCCTTGAATCCATACCTCTCTTTATACAAGACAATACCATGCGGCTCTGGTGTTGCTGCTGGCACTGCTTGCACTTTTAGCTTGTCATCACCAACATGCTTGAGAAGGTTCTCATTAATCCTGGTCATGGTATATCTGTTGGTATATCAACTGGACTTAAAGTTTAGTCTTGAAAACGTTTCTGTATTAATATCTGTTGTAGAACTGTTACATATAATAAAAATCCTTGTTTTGCCAAGTAATAATATTGGTTGAGTATAAACTTGTATCCAGGGAATATTTGCTAATGCAATTTTATGTTCATTTCTTACCCAAATACAAATACTGAAAATATCCCAATTGGTACAGCGTCTTATTAAAACAATTCATCATTCCGTTTAATGATCATGTTTAAAGAAAACAAGGAAAACATCAGCTATCCTTATAAACAGGGAGGAATTTGTTTATTGTGGTGGAACCTTTTAATCTCAATAAAAGAATATTAGCGATCATGTGAACGTTGACTCATGTACGTAATTGAAATGAGCCCTATTTCACAACAGGTGGGTCTCGTTCACTTCCCGACGTGACACATTAACTGACACATTTTACTCAATGTATCCGAACCACTTTGCTATGTCTAATCTGTATTTCTACAAGTCATTCCCAGTCCTTAACTGGTAAGATTCAGTCATTCGTTTGGCAATACGGACAGTTTTGATGGAGGGAATAATGGGCTGGCAAGCTGTCCATTCTGCGGTCTGTAAGTATCAGATAACATCAACTGTAAACACGCGAGTCGTGTCAATATAAAGCTAGAGGGAACGATTTGATAAAATGTTTCACATCGACCTTTAACGTTTCTACAGACTGATCTACATATTTGTATTCAGTTCAGTAAACATCAAGATGAAACGCTCCATAAAGAAAGTTGTTTAAGTTATTTTCCTACATGTTTAAGGGTCCATAAATGTAAAAAGAAATTCAGTTGTATTTGCATAGCTGCAGTTTAGATGCAAATGATGTCAACCCAGCAGTATAATGCAAGCAGCAAGCGTAGCACACGGTGAAAGCCAATATAGACTGTAAACTAGCCCGAGCTATATTTGGTAGGAATATACATATAACATTGTACATACCATGGAAGGTTAAACCTTTGGGGCACAAAAACTGTTGGAAATGTATGCATTTTTAGCAGTCATTATCAGTCTTTTTTATAGAGGTACAAAAAAATGCACAGGCTGTTAATTTGCCTCAACCAACAGATTATACCTTTTTACTGGTCTACTAAAAACATTTAATTGGTTGCTGGTGATTGAGATGGGCAAAAGGTTGCACCCTTATTAAATAAGTCATTATTTGTTTAATTTGATCCTAGAAAGGCATCACCTTGTCTCTGTCTGGTACCGTGTCTTTAGAGAGAAGTTCCACAGTCTTTCGTACTTACAATGAGATAAAACAATGACCTTTTTGTTCTTTTAATCCTAAAGGATGTCCATGTGCCCACCAAAAGACTTATTGGTTAACAAATTCCCACAGTGTTTATTGTAAGAATAAGTTATTTACTTGTACGAAATGGATCTCACCTCTGATTTGACATTCATGCAAAGTGGAAACCACCACCTAGGGCCAATATGTTGTGATTGACATCTGATTACACAATGTATGGTCCAGGGCTATGAAGCTGAAAGCCCGATATTAGTAAGACAAGAAGGTCAAAATAATATCAGCACAGTGGTCAGAATAACTGAACTGTATATCATGACTGGATTATGTTAATTGGAACTAGTTAAGAACTGTTGAGACAAGTTAAGAATGAAGAAGCCATTGGATACACAGTTAACCTTTTCATACTACTAAACAAGTTTAATAAATGGAACCTAATAGACATCATTTAAAGGCAGAATTCCAAAATTGACTCTGGTTTAGAAATAGGATCAATTAAGTAGACAGGAGCATCTTTGGGCCTACTGTCTTAAAGGGCATGTACACTTGAAAAAACAACTTCATATAAGGATCCTTAGGGTTGCCCACCCCCAACCACCATAATAACACTAAAAAAACCTTTCCGATATTATTACAGCCCCTTCGCTCCCGCAACTATCTTTTCCCTCTTGCTAACAGGAAACAGCAGAGAGGGGACCGGACGGCAGGCCGCGTGTGATTGGCTCCCCTGTGCATGTCAGCATCCCTCCCAGAGGCATCACAGGAGGCGGAACCATTGGACAGGAAGACAGCCATAGTCTTCAGTTTCCTTGACTTTGGACATGGACTGCAGGAGAACCATAAGGAGCGGGATTGTAGGTAAGTAGTTTTTAAAAACTATACATAGGGGCCAGCATTGGGGAAATTTTAGATTTGGGGGTGGACATGCCCTTTAATTTCTACTTCAACGGGGAAAAGGGAAAACAAACCTATGTTACTATCCAACGACAGACGTTCCAGTGTCGTATTATATTCATTGTACATTTTTATTTTCAAAGCTTACACAGTTGAATAGTAAAATGTAACATGACATTAGTTATCAACGTCTTATTATCTCAGCCAACCTGCATCATCCCCATTGAAGAGATGTACTGTCTCTAATATAAATCTCTTTTGTGTGAGAGAAGTTAAACCAAGTTTATGTGTAGTAGCCGAAAGTTTCACAGAAAGTCAATAAATAAAACAAAACAGGAAAGATCAAGTCTTCATATCATTGCTACTTACTTTGTAAATTTCCCATCCAACAGCGCCTACTTTTTCACGCCTATCACATCATATGGTCAAACAATATGTTATTGTGAAGATATGGATCTGGGAATCGGAATCTCAAGAGCTCCCATCTACATTTTGATGTTTCCCCAAAATAACCAGATCCATCCAGAAGATAAATCATCTCCCCAGAGAAACTAGTCTTCCCTCAACATGGTGCTAAATACCCAACATCTGTCTAGATTCTGGTTGGAGATTGACAGGTCTTACTGCATCTGTACAATGTAAACTATATGTAGGAGTCTCAAGAGAAAAACAGTTTCAGAACATTGATAACAACAGAGTTATAAAAAGATTCACTTGGACGTGTTTATACAAACCACAGGCAATTCCTTTGTGTGTAATTGCATGTGGAGTATGAAGGGGTCATGGAACACTTCAAATGGGTTATGGGTTATAGTACTGAGGAAAATGTTAGATTTTAATCATAACTACATTATAGTGTATCTGTTGTATTCAATTAAATCAACTGGACTTGAAATGTAGTTCTTGAAGACGTTTCGCTAGTCATCCGACTGGCTTTCTCAATTCAGAATGACTTGTACAAGAATCTGTGGCAATTAGTACCCTGGAAAATCCCAATTAGCATATTCACAGCCAGGTGTTAAGGGCGTGATTGGATAGTGGCTAAGAGGTGTATAGGAACAACCCAGAGTAAGGTGTTAAAACAGCATTGTACATGGCAGACAGTTGGTGTCTGTTAACATATTGGAACGTGACTGGTTCAAGAGAGGTGTTAAGGAGGCCATTTATGTGAAAAATAAGAAACCAAGCCTAAATAGAGGTGGGGGGGTTCGACACCAACTGTCTTGCCATGTACAATGGTTTTGACACCTTACTCTGGGCGTTCCTATAACACCTCTTAGCCACTATCCAATTACACCCTTAACAACCTGGCTGTGATATGCTAATTGGGATTTTCCAGGTACATAATTGCCAAAGATTTTGTACAAGTCATTCTGAATTGAGAAAGCCAGTCGGATGACTAGCGAAACGTCTTCAAGAACTACATTTCAAGTCCAGTGATTTAATTGAATACAACAGATATACCATGACCTGGATGATGAGAACCTTCACAAGCATACATTATAGTGTTTTAAATCTACATTTATGTCAAAATTGTTTATATTTATTAGAATTTTTTGTTTGTTTGAACAATTCAAAAAACCGTTGTTGTGTACTACAAAAATAATTGGGAAAATCTGAGTTTTATTATTAATGTTATCTGGGGATTCTAAAAAATCATGGAAAACGAAAATACTTTAAGGGAGGGACACTATTCTCTAAACATATACAGTAATGATAGTTCTCCAGCTCCTCCCCCAGTTAGAGTCACCGACACTCCTCCCGTTCTCTAACATTGATTTGCATGTTAAATGAAATGAAAGCAGACTGTTAAAGTGGCAAGAAAGCTGTTTGTTACTGCACAATTTTAGTGTCTCTTTAATATAACACAATGTGTGTACAGTCATGCCTTGAGGAGATTCATGGAAGGAGGGGCCAACTTCCTCTACCAGTAGGGGGGCAATAATTATTCTTAAATATCTGGTTAGCAAGGCAGGTAATAATGTGCTGAATTTATAATTTATTGTTTGGAATAGGGGGCAGGTTTACTGACAAGTGACCTTTTTTGTTTTAAGGGTGGACATGCCCTTTAACCTAGTGCATGGGAGTTATTGATTGTGGCTCTCTTTCCATTGATTCCTTTTTATATACCTCAGATGAATAGTCTAAACCACTTGAAATCCTATTGTTAAAAAGATCCATTAGTCCAAATCACAAGTGTCCTTTTATTACAGTACAGTGTTAATGCTATGTACACATGGGACAAATTACAAAATCGACCATAAATAGCCGTCAAGTAAAAAAATAAAGCAGCATGGCAAATATTTTGCCCAACACAGATCAGTTTTCCTTTAAGAGCTGAACTTGCCCAATGTTTTTAGTTGTCATGTCTCCCCTTAATGTTCTGCTAGGGATAATATTATTAGTGCTTTCAGTACATGTTATTTTTTAATATCAAATTGATCAGGAGAACTAAGTTTATTCAAAAATGAACCTAGGATTTACTAACTAGATAAGGCTGGGTGCACACAGGGAAATATTTGTCCCGACTGCACATTCGTACTACTTGGTCGAGACAAAGGACTGTCGGTCGCACCACCATTGGCCATGGTCGACAGTTTGCTCGATCGATCCTGCCGTGCCCCCCCCCCCCCCCCACATGGTAAGATTTTTTGGCAGACGGTGGTTGGTGTGCCTGAAAAATCGTACCATGTGTACCCAGCCTAAGGACAGGAAAAAAACATCTGGAATTGTTGCAGGTCACCAGTTGTTAACACCACTGGCAGAAGGAGGGAACTAAAGAATTACTGGGCGCGGGCAGAAAATGATTCTGGGTCAGTGACACTGTATGTAAAACCAAGAATTTTGCAAATAATTTATTTCAAATGAGCTGGTTTAGATCTGCTATTTCACTTTAGTTTCTTTATCATAGGTTTGATTCCCTTTTATCACATATGATGATAAAATAACATACTGAAAATTCTCGTCACGTCTCCTTTTATATCTCCATATTCATATGGTTGGGGATGGTCCGTGGATCATTCTATCATCATTCCAGACTCACTTCATCCTTCAAAGTTAACTGTTAAAAAACCCACCAAGGGACATTCATACTAGGAAACCATCACACAATGTCAGTCCATTTTTTTTTCTTCTGGGGATTAGTAAATCTCTTCCTACTCTTGTACTTTAAAACCGAAGGCTCCAGTCCTCAGAAGGAAAAGAACTTTCCTTGAGCACAAGCCAGCGCCATCATCAATGCA
This sequence comes from Hymenochirus boettgeri, assembly GCA_019447015.1. NCBI lineage: Eukaryota > Metazoa > Chordata > Amphibia > Anura > Pipidae > Hymenochirus > Hymenochirus boettgeri. The sequence continues at coordinate 166,237,245 of CM033477.1, read as the reverse complement.
GAACAAGTTTGCAGATGATAAGGGGACAGATCAAATCTGAATTATGTGTCTATCCGGAAGCTTTGAAAGATGTGTTTCTAGCCCTCAAAAAGGCCACTTCAAAACACTATTATAAACATAAAATGGAAAATAAAAAGAACCGCAGATCCGTACAACCGGAGAGCATCTCGCGCCTCTGCACCAATCACTGCAATGTTGCTCGGATTTGATTTGTCGTGTTGGAATACGTAGCTAAGCCCGAGCACAGAACGAAAAGTTCTAGAACCTTCTAGCCAGGTAGAAAAGATATTTTATACAGAGAGTATAATATAACGTTTCATTCCCCAGAGATAACTTTATCTTAGAAGAAATTAAATGTGTGAGTATGGGATAACTACAATATTGAGGTACAGAAATATCTCAAGGTCAAGCAAGTTGGTCACTGTCAGACATGGTGGTAAACACCATATGATGGTACAGTTTTCATAAGCCTATCGATTATATCTATTATCTACTATCTATCGATCAGCGACGCGAGCGAGCGTGCGGCGGGGGACGACCGAGAGCGAGCGAGCAGGAGCGAGCGAGCGACAGCAGCGAGCGACCATTCTATAGCTAGCGACAGGGGAGAGATATCGAGCGACTATCTATCTATCTATATCATCTATGCAGTCTAGCGTATCTACTATCGGAGATCTATCATCGGATCTCGAGCTATAGAGCTAGCATCGATCGAGCTAGTGCGATCTTATCTATCTTCTATTTCTATTATCTATCTTACTATCTATCTACTCTGTCTGTCTGTCTGCCTATTATCTATCTTATCTATCATCTATCTATCTATCTATCTATCACCTGTCTGTCTGTCTGTCTGCCATTATCTTATATCTATCTATCTATCTTTCTATCCTATTTATTTCGACTTTATTTGTTCTGTCTGTCAGGATCAATTACATTTGGACATTGCCAAAGCAAACAAAAAATAATAAAAATAATTAAACACGTTAGAGAGAGAGGGGTTCACAGTAGAGGGTAATGGTATCAATGAAAGTAATATGGACAGTACTATAAGAGGTATATTGGGGTTCAGGGCCAGGGATATAACTATTGGGGAAGGATAAAGGATAACTGGGAAGTAGTCCACGGACATTAAGTTAATTTATGCTCCTCGTCTGTGGACATGCCGTTACAAGTGTACCCCAATATTTACTGTGTATATATATATCTCTATCTCAGTCTGTGACATTGCGTTACAAAGTGTACCCCAATATTTACTGTGTATATATCATCTATCTATCTCAGTCTGTGACATGCCATTACATGTGTACCCCGATATTTACTGTGTATATATCATCTCTACTATCTAGTCGTGACATCGCTGTTACATAGAGTACCCAATATTTACTGTGTATATATCCTCTATCTATCTCAGCTCTGTGACATGTCATTACATAGTGTACCCCAAATTTACGTGTATTATCATCTATCTATTAGTCTGTGACATTGCCGTTACATAGTGTACCCAATATTTACTGTGATCTATCCTCTATCTATCTCAGTCTGTGACATGCCGTTACATGTAGTGCTGCCCCAATATTACTGTGTAATCTATCCTCTATCTATCTCCGTCTGTGACATGCCATTAAATAGGTGTACCCCAATATTACTGGTATCTATCATCATCTATCTCAGTCTGTAAACCTGCGTTACATAGTGTACCCCATTGTCCTCAATATTACTTGTATATATCTATATCTCAGTCTGTGACAGGCCATTACATAGTGTACCCCAATATTTACTGTGTATATATCATCTATCTATCTCAGTCTGTGACATGCCGTTACATAGTGTACCCCAATATTTACTGTGTATATATCTATCTATCTATCTCAGTCTGTGACATGTCATTACATAGTGTACCCCAATATTTACAGTGTATATATCATCTATCTATGTCAGTCTGTGACATGTCGTTACATAGTGTTCCCCAATATTTACTGTGGAATATCTCTATCTATCTCAGTCTGTGACATGGGGTACATAGTGTACCCCAAATATTTACTGTGTATCATCAATTCTATCTATCCAGTCTGTAACATGCCATTACATAGTGTACCCCAATATTTACTGGGTATATATCTATCTATCTCAGTCTGTGACATGCCATTACATAGTGTACCCAATAGTTTTATGTGTGTATCTATCATCTATCTATCTAGTCTGAACATTGCCGTTACATAGTACCCAATATTTACTGTGATATACTATCTCAGTCTGTGACAGGCCATTACATAGTGTACCCCAATATTTACTGTTTGTATATATCATCTATTATCTCAGTCTGTGACATGCCGTTACATAGTGTACCCCAATAGTTACTGTGTATATATCTATCATCTATCGGTCTGTGACATGTCATTACATAGTGTACCCCAATATTTACAGTGTATATATCATCTATCTATGTCAGTCTGTGACATGTCGTTACATAGTGTTCCCCAATATTTACTGTGTATATATCCTCTATCTATCTCAGTCTGTGACATGGCGTTACATAGTGTACCCCAATATTTACTGTGGCTTCTTCCCTCCCAGCAGGGGATATTATAGTTTTACTCTCTTCATCTAAGCAGTTGACGTCTAGGAAAAGGTCCGACAGATCTTGAAATGGGGGGTCCCGTATCGAAATGGGGGTTCTGTATTGAAATGGGATTCCGGTTTGAAATGGGGGTTCCCGATTGAAATGGGGGTCCGTATTTTTGTATTGGGGGTGCATTTGTTGTAGAAGGAAAGGGTCTACTCTAGGTTGCCCTGTCAACAGTGCTGGCACCAGTTGTTCTCTCTTGGGTATATGTCTGTCGTGTTGGGTACTAGATTGGATTTCTAGGCTGTGTGCACTCTCTGTAGAGACTCAGGGATTGTCTCTCTTTAGGGTTTGTGATATTCTCAGGTAGGGGCCAGTTTAGTAGTCTCTGTCAGTGCCTGGTATATAGTTAGTTTCTGGGACTTTAGTTTCTTTCTTCCATTTTCACACGTAACCAATTGGGGACTCCTTTGGTTTATGGGGCTGGTGATTGGAGGTTTAGACAGGTTCTGTGAGTGGGGGTTGATTTGTTCGTAGGGAGCTGATGACGTGTGTTCAGTGCAACATGGGCTTTCCTGGTCTTTGTTGTGTAGATTGAGGTTTTTATATTGGTAAGAGTTTGGGCCACTGTTCGTAGGTGAGTCCAGATGGAGGCCCTTTATTGTATCTCAAAGCAGTAATAGGAATCTGCCAAGCTCAGCCCGACAAGCGCTGTGATGGCATGCGAGGACTGGGGAGGGTTTACAGAATTCCAGATGGAGTAATTCTGGGGCCAGATTCCATGGTGATTGGTCTTGATAGGGACAGGGCCCCATATTCACTGCCATAGTAGTAGGATCAGGAGATGACCATGTTGGAGAACTTTTACCGGTGGTTGAGGTGAGGTGACAGTTGTTCTTATGCATAGAAGGTTCGGAGGATTTTGCTTTCAAAGTCTCTATAGCTGCCTAAAGCTCCCAGAATGGTTGACTCCAGGCGAGATAATAGATTTCTCTGTTTGCGTGAGTATCTCGTTATTGCAAAGTGAATGAAGGGCCCGTGTGTTTGTTTTTTTTTTTCTCTTGGAAACATCTTAATTTTAGCTTTATTTGATTATGGGAAGTGAACTCGGATTCAAGTTTGGGTTCTAGCCAACAACCAATTTTGAGGGTTCAAACTCCTATCTCTAGTACCATTTTTGGTACTGGTATTCTTTCGGAAACTGCTAGTTTAAAAATCTGAGACAGATTTGGTGGAATTTTCAAAAAAGTTGGAACATATTTAAAGTTTGGAAAAAAAATATTTAAAAATCAAGACTAAGAAAAGTCAAAAAATTCCGTTCAACTTGGTCTTCAAATCAAATTTTCATTTCATTCTGCACAACCGGGACGGAACAAAATTTGCAATTTCGTTCATCTACTAGTCCTGGGTCAATGTCTCAATGGATTTTACATGCTCAAGTACAAATGAGCAGTCTATGTAACAATAAAGAAGCACGGTACTTCATGCAAATCACAGCAATGTTGCAATGACAAATTCAAGGTTTTCCGAGCTGTTTCGTGTCTAATTAAAAATATTCTTGAGAAGACGGTTCAGGTTTTTAATAAATGTCTATTTTTTTAAATTGACAATACTTCCAATAAACATTTTAAATTTAGTTTATTCTTGATTTTTAATAAAATGATAGGGATAATGCCATTTGGAATTATAGGAATTTGTACGAAGTGAAACTCATTGGATTTATTGACCTATATTTTAATTAAAACATCTCTCAAAAAACCACATTTTTTAAGGGCTTGTTATGGGTTAAAGTAGGCCTACATTTGCAGTACGTAGGGATCAATTTGTGCGCTGAGAGCCTGGGTTGAATCCATCCTTAGCTACATCTGAAATGAGTTTCCATTTGCTATTAGCTTATTTCAGCAGCGAAGTTTCCGCCGGCCAGGACTATATTTACACCCACAATGTTAAAGAGAGTACTAAGAGTAGTTTTTTGTTGTGACAGGAACTTACCCTTACCACACCAAGTCAGTATCAGTCACTTACCCACCATCAGTTATCAGTCCATGTATCAGGTCCACTTACCCACCAAGTCAGTTATTTAGGTCCACTTATCAGGTCACTTATCCCACCAATCAGTTATCAGGGTCCACTACCCAACCAATAAGTATACAGTTATACAAGTCCGTACACACGTTAGTCAGTCCACTTTAACCATTCCCAATCAGTTATAGGGTCCACTTATAGTTCCCTACCATCCAATCAGGCACTTATTCAGGTCCACTTACCCACCAATCAGTATCAGGTCACTTAATCAGGTCCACTTACCCACCAATCAGTATCAAGTCCACTTATCAGAGTCACTTACCCAACAATATTATCAGGCCATTATCAGGTCCACTTACCACCAACTAGCTACACCAATCAGTTATCAGGTCCACTTATCAGTCACTTACCAACCAATAGTTATCAGAAAGTGTACTCAAGTAACCAATAAGTCAATAAAAACAGAAGGAACAATGGGAGGGGGTAGGGAACAAAAACTATGAGCACACACCAATTGATAAATCATCAATATCTATACATAAGATCCAGTAGCGTAACTTTGAAAGGACACAGGTTCGTTTTGGGATGATTACTCAGAAGAGGACAATGGTACCTTTTAAATGCTATTATATCTTATTAAAAGGTTAAAAGGAGTGCAAATATACAGAAGAAAAAACGCTATAGGTTAAAATTTACTGAACATTAAAAAGTAACACACAGGTGAAAGTTAAATACGGTTAATAAAGAAAGATACTTAAAGGGCATGTCCAACCCCCAACAACCAAATCTCACCCCACTCTGGCCCCACGTGTGTATTGTTAAAAATTCTTACCTTACTCTCTCATGACTCCAAAGGTTCATCTGGTAATGTCTGCATGAAGTCCCTAGAAAGAAAGAATAGGAGCCTGGCTGGAGGGAAAATGTCTCACTTTGCTAAGTGCAGCCATCTCTTCCCAACCCTGTTATGGTTCCATGTGCCCCTGTGTTAAATCCCTTTTCTGTAGTGTAGGGGACCCTCTCCCCACCCCCAACCGCTATATTAGCTTGAATAAAAAAAAACACCCGAGTCTACAATCCTCTTGCCCGGGACATTCTACACTGGTCGGAAGCCCGCAATCCGTGATTGGGCTCCATCTCAGCCCAATCCATGAAACTGGCTGGGGGGGCGGTCCGGAAACCCCTGCTGCCAAAAACTTGTTAATCAATATGGGAAAATGACAAACGTCCAAAAATTATATTCCTAATGGAGCCAATATATTGGTCTGTTCCGATTGGCCAGAGTCTTCTTGTGAAATGGGATGTTATGACAAAATCTGTGGGTTGAGTCCTTACTCCCAATTATCCTTTTCCTGAAAATGGGAATGCGGGAGTTCTAGAGTTTTGGGCTTGGTCTGCCTAAAGGATGGAAAACTGTTTTTTTGGAGGGCAACCTTTTTAAACTCAATGTCCTCTGTCCGCACTCCGAGGACTGGTACATTGTCACATGTCAAAATATTAGCATGGGGTCAATCCTTGAATTTTAAATAAAATGTGCCAAAAGATATATTGGAGTTTGTAGGCCTAAAGACGAAGAATGTTTGAGTTGGTTCTGGAGTATTATGTCTTCCAGGTATCAATAAGATGCAGCTTAGATTCCAGTTAAAACTGAGCATTTTGGCAGGCGGTTGCCACTACCCATTGAAGCAAACACTGAAAACATTTTTCAGGGGCAAAACCCTACAGAAACAATCAAAAGCGTGGGTGTAAGTTAAGAAAAAAAAAATCTCCAATCACTTGCAATAGCATTTCAGCAATCAGCACCAGTCCACTATGTATTGTTCGAAGCAAACCCACTTTACGTGCCGCCACCTATTTGCCGATAGTGGCATTTAGAATTGTTTCAGGGTTCTAAAACCCTTAGGAAGACTCCTGCATTTTGGAAAAAATTATACATTATCTGTATCCTGAATTATTAAGAAATATTGAAATTGCATTGTTGAACTAACATTTTGGTTTAAACCAGCTGCTCCTTGGTGTTATTGTGCCACAATGTACTGCGGGGCCATGGGATTACTGGTGGGGGACATTTAACCACCATACTGCTTTTGATGGCAGGTATCTGACTGGGTTGAAACAAAAATCAAATGGAGCTAGGGCGGACCTGGGCAAAGTCAGGCCTGGGGGCACATGCGGCCCTTTGGCTGCCCATGGACTGCGCCCTCCATTTTAGCTAGCCACAGTGTTAAACATATTAACTTTCTATATTAAAAGTGCAGCAAATAAAAACAAATACATTTATGTTTCCAAAGGAACCAGGGATATTAATTTCCTCTTGTTTTATAAAATTACAGTCGTTTGCAAATTCTATTATGAGAACGTGCCTGTAACAATATTTAGTTGATATAAGTAAGATTTTGATGTTGGCGCAAAGTAAGTTTTTTGGTCTTCCAAAAAGAAATGTTCAACTACACTAGATCCTTTTATATGGGATTGTACGACATTACTCCTAACATTTCAATATCTTGACAGGGTGGGGTGGACTTACCATTCTTGCCACACCCAGCCACTAATAATGCCTTGAAACCTCAAGCCACAGCCCATGTTGGTGGGCAAGCTTGGCCGTCTGGGGACACCAGGACAGGCTTAATAAAAGGGAATATAGTGTGTATATAGGACTGCTTGGTAGGGGTACAGACTGGTAATCCTACCTCCCAATAAAGTTTTTACTATGAGGGTACAGCCCAAAGAAAACTGATTGTCAGTCTTCCTTTTGGCTTTAGAAACTAATTTATAAGGAATAGTCCAGGACTAACCTGGCAAATGAAAACTGGCGTGCTGGAGCTTCCAACAAAATGATATGGGGAGGTTTCAGTAGGAATAATCACATTACTAATCGCCCTTCCCCAGTACTTACAATAAAAAGTAAATTATTAGAGTATAGTATGTGTAATGAAATTGTTAACATGGGTTGGTTATAATCTCGGGTAGGGACCCAATTCCAAAGCTGGGACAGAAAAAAGGCGGGGCAACTGATAGTTAAGGATTGATGGTTGAATGTTGACGCTCGACCAGGGTTCAAATCCTGGCTCAAGCAGGCAGACATTAAAACAGTAAAGAGTATTCGGGCCCCTAATAGACATTTACTCGCAGATTTCAATTATTTACTCGTCGTAAAGGTATAATAGACATTTTACTTGCGGATTCGATATTTACTCGAGTCTATAGGTTATAATAGGAACATTTACTGCGGATTCGATATTTACTCGCGTATAGGTATAATAGACGTTTACTTGCGGAGTCGATTATTTATCGTGTATAGGCTATAATAGACATTTCACTTGCGGATATTCGATATTTACTCGCGTAGAAGGTATAATAGAAATGTACTTGAGGATCGATATTTACTCGCGTTAGTTATAGGTATTCATAGGACATTTTACTTGTGGGATTTGATATTTACTCGAGTTAGGTTTTTTTTTTGGTAAAAGACATTTTACTCGCGAATTCGATCATTACTCGCGTATTAGGTATAATAGACATTTTACTCACTTGATCGATATTTACGCGCGTATAGGTCTAATAGACATTTACTCACTGATTGATATTACTCGCGTATAGTATAATAGAAATTTTACTTGCAGATTTTCATTCTTTATCACGTATAGGCTATAATAGACATTTTACTTGCGGCATTCGATATTTATCTCGCGTAAGGTAACTGACATTTTACTTGCAGATTCGATATTATTTACTCGCGTATAGTATAATCAGACATTTTTACTGTGGATTCGATTACTGCGTTATAGGTATTAATAGACATTTTACTTGCGATTCGCTATTTCACTCACGTATAGGTATAATAGGACATTTTACTTGCGGATTCGATACTATTTACTCGCGTTATAGGTAAATAGAACATTTTAATTGCGGAATGCGATATGTTACTCGTGTATAGGTATAATAGCAATTTTACTTGTGTATTCGATCTGTACTCGCGTATAGGTATAATAAGACTATTTAGTGGGATTCGATTACTCGACGTATAGGTATAATAGACATTTTACTTGCATATTCGATATGTACTCAGATAGGTATTAACCCAGGACATTTTACTTGCGGATTATTCGAATTTACTCGCGTATAGGTAGTAATAGAATTTTTACTTGCAGATTCGATATTTACTCGCGTATAGGTATTTAATAGACATTTTACTTGCGGTTGGAATTTACTCGCATATAGTATATAGCATTTTACTTGCGGATTCGATATTTACTCACGATAGGTATAATAGGACATTTTTACTTGCGGATTCGATATTTACTCGCGTATAGGTATTTGCAGGGTTGTTTGATCAACACCGCCTGGTCAATGGAGCTTGATCTATGTGGGTAAAGTTCTAAGTGGGCCCCTCAGGGTTTTGTACTGGGGCCACTTCTGTTTAATCTGTTTATAAATGACTTAGAAGGGGGCATTGAGAGCAAGGTCTCAGTGTTTGCTGATGACACTAAACTATGCAGAGCTTTGGAAACTTCCATCATGTACAAGTGCTGCAAGCAGACCTAGATAGATTATCACAATGGGCAGCAGAATGGCAGATGGGATTCAATGTTGATAAATGTAAGGTGATGCATTTGGATTTAATAATCCCTGTGCCCCTACACCATAAATAACTCTGTGTTAAGTGAATCTGTAATGGAAAAAGATTTGGGGGTTCTGGTAGATAACAAACTTAGCTGTGCAAGGGCAACTAAATTAATAAGGAATGGAGGGGCTTGACTAAACAGGCAGGGGTGGACAGTCTCTTTAAAACATATACTGTAGTTCTGGTTGGTACAGGGATACTATAATATTGAGAATGACTGGTATTATACATATACTGTAGTTCTGGTTGGTACAGGGATACTTTAATATTGGGAATTACTGGTATTAATACTATACTGTAGTTCTGGTTTGTACAGGGATTCTATATAATATTGAGAATTACTGGTATTGATACATATACTGTAGTTCTAGTTGGTACGGGGATACTATAATATTGAGATTACTGGTATTAATCTATACTGTAGTTCTGGTTGGTACAGGGATACTATATACTATGAAGAACATATAGTATCCCTGTACCAACCAGAACTACAGTATATGTATTAATACTAGTCATTCTCAATATTATATAGTATCCCATACCAAGCAGAACTACAGTATATGTATTAATACCAGTAATTATCAATATTATATAGTAGCCCTGTACCAACCAAAACTACAGTATATGTATTAATACCAGTAATTCTCAATATTATATAGTATCCCTGTACCAACCAGAACTACAGTATATGTATTAATACCAGTAATTCTCAATATTATAGTATCCCCGTACCAACTAGAACTACAGTATATGTATCAATACCAGTAATTCTCAATATTATATAGAATCCCTGTACAAACCAGAACTACAGTATATGTATTAATACCAGTAATTCCCAATATTATAAAGTATCCCTGTACCAACCAGAACTACAGTATATGTATTAATACCAGTCATTCTCAATATTATATAGTATCCCTGTACCAACCAGAACTACAGTATATGTTTTAAAGAGACTGTCCACCCCTGCCTGTTTAGTCAAGCCCCTCCATTCCCTTTATTAATTTAGTTGCCCTTGCTACAGCTAAGTTTGTTATCTACCAGAACCCCCAAATCTTTTTCCATTACAGATTCACTTAACACAGAGTTATTTATGGTGTAGGGGGCACAGGGATTATTAAATCCCAAATGCATCACCTTACATTTATCAACATTGAATCCCATCTGCCATTCTGCTGCCCATTGTGATAATCTATCTAGGTCTGCTTGCAGCACTTGTACATGATTGGAAGTTTCCAAAGCTCTGCATAGTTTAGTGTCATCAGCAAACACTGAGACCTTGCTCTCAATGCCCCCTTCTAAGTCATTTATAAACAGATTAAACAGAAGTGGCCCCAGTACAGAACCCTGAGGGGCCCCACTTAGAACTTTACCCACATAGATCAAGCTCCATTGACCACCACTCTCTGTTTGCGATCCAATAACCAATTCTCTATCCATGAACAAATGTTTTCTTCAAGGCCAACAGTCCTCAGTTTATACATCAGTCGCCTATGTGGCACAGTATCAAAAGCTTTCGCAAAATCCAAATATACCACATCCACTGCTGAGGAAGGGGGTTGGACCCCCGAAATGTTGTGTACCTTGTTTGTGTGTTGAGCACTTAATAAATGAAATTGCTGAAACAATACTCTATTTGAGTGTGCGTCCCTAGGAACTGAATCTAACTTCTCGAATGTAGCTTTTGACTTTCGGTAACCCTCAAATTTATCCTTTGTTTTCGAAAACCCTTAAATTTATGCTTCTAATTTCGGTAACCCTCAAAAGTATCGTACAGTAACCCTCAAATTTTCCTTAACCCTCGAATATAGCTTGCGAAAAACGACAATTGCGCGATCATGAAGTGTTTTTACAAGTTTTGGTGACAGTGACATGTTCTCCAGACCATTTCCCAGGTGTCACAGCCATTTACAGTAAGTTACTATTGTTAGTTTAGCTGTAAATCATCCGGACTTCTCAAACTATCACTCCCCATTGACTTTAATGGGTCCAAATTCCAACTTTTACCAAAGTTCGAACGTTCGAAAACGGACCAAACTTTATCAAGTTCGGCCATCACTATTTATGACTGGAGATCAGTTCAGTTCAACACCGTCTTACTGTAGCAGTGACATTTCTTCTAAGTTGCTTGTCTGGAGTTCAAACTCACTTACTGTCTAAAACTGGCGTGCCCCTCTCCTACGTACAGCCACATGGTTGGGTTAATAGAGTTTGTTCTGTGACTTTTCTTTGGCAATAAAAAATAGAAGCTATTTTTGTGTAGTTAATATGAAGATGAGTACTATATAAAAATCAGAGAGAAGACAGGAATCGATGGGGGAAAAAATGCATTTATCTGGAAAGGTCAGACACAGAGGATGGAGTTGTGATAGATTGGGGAGTGGGCAGAGAAGAAGACAAGAGAAACGTCAAAGCAAATGTCAAAAGAAACACAAAATCTGCCTTTCATGATTTTTAACTCTCTGTGTACCAAGACCATAGAAACGAAACACAAAAGATAAAAAGGAAGTTTAATGTGAAACTCAAGGCTTCACAATATAACTTGTGTAAGATCCAATCAGATTTAACTTTTCATCTAGACCAATCTGATTTTAGGGAAGCACTATAGTCAATAAATCAATTATAGAGGGTTTTATGGCTGATTTGTTACACTTTGTGTCTTAAGGTGGGTGCCTAGGCTCTGGGAAATTAACCTTTCTTACTTGCCATTTGTGCTTTACTTCTCAGTATTCTAGTATCACACAGTGTGGTCACTGACCATTATATTCTTTACACATGCTCAGTCCTAAGCTACTGCAGAAACTTGTTACAGTTGGTCACGCCCAATTTTAGTCTCTAGCCAATCCATTTACAGGACAGATTAGGCAAGGGCGCATGTGGTCAGTAGGTTTGGCCAGACGCTGCAAATACACACATTTAACATGTACTTTAATGCTATTTAATACTAGTAGTAATCACATTATTACAAATCTGAATATTAATAATAGTAGTAATCACAGTATTACAAATCTGAATAGTAATACTAGTAGTAATCACATTATTACAAATCTGAGTATTAGTACTAGTAGTAATCACATTATTACAAATCTGAATGGTAATACTAGTAGTAATCACATTATTACAAATGTGAATAGTAATACTAGTAGTAATCACATTATTACAAATGCGAATAGTATACTAGTAGTAATCACATTATTACAAATCTGAATAGTAATACTAGTAGTAATCACATTATTCCAAATCTGAATATTAATACTAGTAGTAATCACATTATTACAAATCTGAATAGTAATACTAGTAGTAATCACATTATTACAAATCTGAATAGTAATACTATTAGTAATCACATTATTACAAATCTGAATAGCAATACTAGTAGTAATCACAGTATTACAAATCTGAATAGTAATACTAGTAGTAATCACAGTATTACAAATCTGAATAGTAATACTAGTAGTAATCACATTTTACCAATCTGAATAGTAATACTAGTAGTAATCACATTATTACAAATCTGAATAGTAATACTATTAGTAATCACATTATTACAAATCTGAATAGCAATACTAGTAGTAATCACAGTATTACAAATCTGAATAGTAATACTAGTAATCACATTATTACAAATCTGAATAGTAATACTAGTAGTAATCACATTATTACAAATCTGAATAGTAATACTAGTAGTAATCACATTATTACAAATCTGAATAGTAATACTAGTAGTAATCACAGTATTCCAAATCTGAATATTAATACTAATAGTAATAACATTATTACAAATCTGAATAGTAATACTAGTAATAATCACAGTATTACAAATCTAAATAGTAATACTAATAGTAATAACATTATTACAAATCTGAATAGTAATAATCGTAGTAATCACAGTATTACAAATCTGAAATGTAATACTAGTAGTAATCACAGTATAAAAATCTGAATAGTAATACTAGTAGTAATCACATATTACAAATCTGAATAGTAATACTGTAGTAATCACAGTATTACAAATCTGAATTGTATAATCGTAGTAATCACAGTATTACAAATCTGAATAGTAATACTAGTAGTAATCAGTTTATTACAAATCTGAATAGTAATACTAGTAGTTATCACAGTACTACAAATCTGAATAGTAATACTAGTAGTAAGCAGTTTATTACAAATCTGAATAGTAATACTAGTAGTAACCACAGTATTACAAATCTGAATAGTAATACTAGTAGTAGCCACAGTATTACAAATCTGAATAGTAATACTAGTAGTATCCAACCAGTATTTACAAATTCTGAATAGTAATACTAGTAGTAATCACATTATTACAAATCTTATGAGTAAATAAAAAGATTGTATCAATACGTCTCTGCTTTCAGATTCCCATAGATACCCACCCTTGGAAAGTCTATTAGTCTTCCAATCCCATTTACAGGATATTGAATGTTTCTCTATGATTCTCTATGAATTAGGCCGAGATATCACAGACCGACTGACGGATCGTTCAGAGAATTTCCCCTAGGGGTGTCTGATAATCACCCATTACCCTACAAACACGGACACTGATAGATGTATCTGCATACAACATATGTTAAATGGGCACATTCTTTTACATATCATGTACAACATATTTCCAAGAAAGAAAATCTATTTGACCTTATATTGAAGAGAAGAACAATCCTTTGCATTTGAACGTTCAGCGTTCCATTTATCTACCGGTACAGACAATGCAGAGAAAAGATTATAGGAAAAAAATGTACCCACAAGGCTTCTATTTCTTACTGCCAAACGCATTTCATTTAGAATAATGTTTTATCTCTTATTACCCTTTAGTGGACTAAAATGGCAAATTCTATTTTATGTAAGGAATATTAATTCGTTGACATTTTTAATCATATAAAGGAAGCTATTAAAGGGGAAGTAAAGTGCAAATACATGTGATTTTAAGAGACCACTGACCTTACCCTGCCCATTCAGCATTGTGTCTGTGTATAAATAAATGCTCCTGAAATTCTGACTTCCTGTTTGCAGGACCCCTAATAGTGACCGTTATGGTCTTGCCCTTGAAACAGCGTCTGGGTTGATTCAGTTGCTCAGCATGTGTGACCCATCCAACAGCCAATCAGTAGAAATTACTGTTAGGAACATTCCAAGGAAGTGGTGCATTCTGGGAAGAAGAAGAAGGACCGTTACAGAACCAGAAATGTTAGCTCACTAATGTCATGTATGTGTAATATAAATCAAGAATTATAATGAATTAATATAATGATATTTTCCAGTGAACTTTCCCTTTAAGCTTATTACTTGTGTACTCAATATTTCTTCTCTCTTTGCATTTATACATATGGGTGGGAGCTGCCATATTGTTTCCCTTAGACAGTACAGTATGAGGGTATAGCTTATTGTGTGTACAGAACATTCCTTCTCTGTATATTTATATTTATACATATGGGTTTTCAGCCCCTCCAGAGCCTGTTCAGCATTTCCTTTGCTAGGGAGTCACAGGCCGCGTTCACTCAACACTTCCACCTCCTGTGCATCGTACTACAACCTCCAGCGGTCTCCATGTTATCGCGTCTGTGCCTCCTACCCAGCATGGGGAGTCAGCACAGCCCTGAATCTGCCTCTTTCATATATGCGTCCATGTTCCCCAGCTGGGGAGCCAGCACAGCCCTGGAATCTGCTCTCTTCCATTATGGCGTCCATTTCCCCAGGCTGGGGAGCAGCACAGCCCTGGAATCTGCCTCTTTCATTATGGCATCCATGTTCCCCACTGGGGAGTCGCACAAGCCCTGGAATCTGCCTCTTCCATTATGGCATCCATGTTCCCCACGTGGGGGATCAGCACAGCCCGGAATCTGCCTCTTCCATTATGGGCATCCATGTTCCCAGCTGGGGAGTCAGCACAGCCCTGGAATCTGCCTCTTCCATTATGCGTCCATGTTCCCCAGCTGGGGAGTCAGCACAGCCCGGGAATCTGCCTCTTTCATTATGGCTCCATGTTCCCCAGCTGGGGAGTCAGCACAGCCTGGAATCTGCCTCTTTCATTATGGCATCCATGTTCCCCAGCTGGGGAGTCAGCACAGCCCTGAATCTTCCTCTTTCATTATGGCGTCCATGTTCCCCAGCTGGGGAGTCAGCACAGCCCTGGAATCTGCCTCTTTCATTATGGCGTCCATGTTCCCCAGCTGGGGAGTCAGCACAGCCCTGGAATCTGCCTCTTTCATTATGCATCCATGTTCCCCAGCTGGGGAGTCAGCACAGCCCTCAAATCTGCCTCTTTCATTATGGCGTCCATGTTCCCCAGCTGGGGAGTCAGCACAGCCCTGGAATCTGCCTCTTTCATTATGACGTCCATGTTCCCCAGCTGGGGAGTCAGCACAGCCCTGGAATCTGCCTCTTCCATTATGGCGTCCATGTTCCCCAGCTGGGGAGTCAGCACAGCCCTGGAATCTGCCTCTTTCATTATGACGTCCATTTCCCAGCTGGGGAGTCAGCACAGCCCTGGAATCTGCCTCTTTCATTATGACGTCCATGTTCCCCAGCTGGGGAGTCAGCACAGCCCTGGATCGCCTCTTTCATTATGACGTCCATGTTCCCCCAGCTGGGGAGTCAGCACAACCCTGGAATCTGCCTCTTTCATTATGACTCCATGTTCCCCAGCTGGGGAGTCAGCACAGCCCTGGAATCTGCCTCTTTCATTATGACGTCCATGTTCCCCAGCTGGGGAGTCAGCACAGCCCTGGAATCTGCCTCTTTCATTATGGCGTCCATGTTCCCCAGCTGGGGAGTCAGCACAGCCCTGGAATCTGCCTCTTTCATTATGGCGTCCATGTTCCCCAGCTGGGGAGTCATCACAGCCCTGGAATCTGCCTCTTTCATTATGGCGTCCATGTTCCCCAGCTGGGGCCTTTCTGTGTTTTATCTTTCCATTTCTTAAATTCTTTCAAAAACTTCCTTTTCTCTTCCTTCTCTTTAGCCTTAGACCAGACGTGTTTGTCCCACCGTGTGTCTCTCCGACCCTCCTTAGGGGCTCATGCTTCTTCCCCCTCCACGCTCCATGTTAGCACTGGGCTTCTTTTTACCCATTAACAGGCCTCAGGGAGAGGATACAAGGAAATATCCTGCTATACTGGATATAGGTAAGCAGAATAACGGCACCTTCCCTGGACCCAACAAGGGCCCAGGACTGAAGAAAAACACAAACTTCCAGGACTCACTCTCCTTGCTGCTGCTCACAGAACATTCCTTCTCTGTATATTTATACATATGGGTGGGAGCTGCCATATTGTTTCCCTTAGACAGTACAGTATGAGGGTATAACTTATTGTATGTACAGAACATTCCTTCTCTGTATATTTATATTTATACATATGGGTGGGAGCTGCCATATTGTTTCCCTTAGTCAGTACAGTATGAGGGTATAGTTTATTGTGTGTACAGAAAATTCCTTCTCTGTATATTTATACATATGGGTGGGAATTTTTATTCATAAAACACTTTACAAAATTACATTCAAAATATTATCAACACAATTTACAATACAGAATACAATTCAATTTAATACTACAGACGTTAATGGTGCAGAAGCATCATTTTGTTTTTTTCTGATTCCCCTCCCTGTCTCTCTCTCCATCACC
Source organism: Hymenochirus boettgeri (assembly GCA_019447015.1). Classification (NCBI taxonomy): domain Eukaryota; kingdom Metazoa; phylum Chordata; class Amphibia; order Anura; family Pipidae; genus Hymenochirus; species Hymenochirus boettgeri. The sequence continues at coordinate 166,220,399 of CM033477.1, read as the reverse complement.
GTATCTCTTAACTTGGACCCCTTTACCTTTCTGCTTTGAGGGGCGACTATCAAGTTCCTTCAACTCATCCTCATCTAGGGATTCCCAGTCCTCCTCTAGGTTTTTCTCTTTCTCTCTCTTTTTTCCTTCCTTCTCTTTTCCTATTTCCCTCTCTCTTTTCCTAATGTTTCCTTTCCCCTTTAACTCTACATCCATATTAACTCTGTCACTGCTGTCTGATCCCAACTCAACTCCCTCTCCACCATCTTTATCTGTCTCCTTCCTCTCCTCAGCCTCCATCCTCTCCAATTCTTTTGCCTCCTCTGAGGAATCTGCCCAGCTTTTCCCACCTGGGATCTCGTACCTATTGGCGGTGGACAACACTGTCGGTTTCTGCTTTACAGCCTTGGTTCTCCTTTTAACCACTTCCCACTCCCCCTCATTGTCTCCCCCAGTATTGACCACTGATGTCTGAACCTCATCTGCTCCTCTCGCCCCATCTCCCCCGGGGGTCTCTGGCTGTGAAGGATCTTGGGTTGGGGTCAGTTCCTTTTCCAGGGTTGGGCAGGATTTGATGATATTATGCCAGGCCTCGGGGCACCTATTGTGGGAGTGGCCAAGCTGTAGGCACAGATTGCACCTGATCTGATCACATTCCTTACTGGTGTGACCCAATCCCCCACACATTATACAATGCTGGACGGTGCACATACTTACTAGGTGACGGTTAGAGCCACATTTAAAACACAGGCGTGGTTGCCCAGGGTAATAACACACTCCCCTTTCCCTTCCAATAAAGAAAGACATAGGTAGGTGCCTGGGTACATTATGGGTGACTGACAGTCTCACCTGGACTCTCCATCCCCCCGCCCAGAACCCATCCTCATCATACACTTTGGTGAGTGGGGACAGGACCGAGCACTGCCTCCTTAGCCAGACCAGGATACCCTCCGGTGGGATGGATTCATTTTTAAAAGCGATTGTTACATTTTTAGTTTCTGGCTTTGTGATTGAAATTACCTGGAAACCTTCCCACATTGAGGATCTTTTCAATTCCCCATATTTACACCAAAACGCCTCCAATCCCTGGGACAGTTTAAAACTCACATCAAACTCCGTCTCTGATTGGCTGATCAGAGCGAATACGTCATTTACAGTGAACCCCATTGACTCCATTAATAAACGCCTGGCAATAAAGCTTCTGTTTGGGGTCTTGTCTTTATCCCCAACCCACCGGATCTTCACCACATTCCTTCTCTTAAACACCTCACTCCCAGCAGTGGTCTCGCCCTCCCTTCCAAACAACCTCCTGGCTCCCCAAACATTGGGTCTCTCTTGGGGTCCCCCCTGCACCCCTAAACCTTTCTCACCACCACCCTCATCCGCACACACATTAGATACGCTATTAGGGTCCGTCTGGGTTAAGTCCTCCTCTCCGTGGGTCTTTCCTTCTGGGATGTTCCCGTCTCGGTTTCTAGTCTCCTTTCCATCTTTACCAGACTCCATTTCTTCAGAAAGTTCTTTATTTCTACAAGTCTCTTCCCAGGGTCCAATAACCTCCACCGCCCCTTTAATTTCCCGCTCCACCTCCTCCAACTCCCTGGTTAGGTAATGAAGTTTCCTGATGCTGTTATTTCTCTTATCCGCGCTCTTCCCATTCAAACGGGTGATTTTTGCAGCAATGTGCGGCTCTGTCTCTTCCTTCCTCCTGCTCAGCACGGCCATCGCCTTTAAGGCTTTTTGGATTTCCTCCTGTTCTCCCTGCTGATCACATTGTTTCTTTTCCTCTCTCTCCCCCTCCTCCTTCCATTCAGTCCCAGTGCACTCAGGCTCCTCCCCCATGGACTTCTCTCCTACCTGCTCCAGCAGGGCCTGGTCCACCTGTTCAGCCTCCTCCAGAGCCTGTTCAGCCATTTCCTTTGCTAGGGAGTCACAGGCCGTCAGTTCACTCAACACTTCCACCTCCTGTGCATCGTTACTACAACCTCCAGCGGTCTCCATGTTATCAGCGTCTGTGCCTCCTACCCCAGCATGGGGAGTCAGCACAGCCCTGGAATCTGCCTCTTTCATTATGGCGTCCATGTTCCCCAGCTGGGGAGCCAGCACAGCCCTGGAATCTGCCTCTTCCATTATGGCGTCCATGTTCCCCAGCTGGGGAGTCAGCACAGCCCTGGAATCTGCCTCTTTCATTTATGCCATCCATGTTCCCCAGCTGGGGAGTCAGCACAGCCCTGGAATCTGCCTCTTCCATTATGGCATCCATGTTCCCAGCTGGGGATCAGCACAGCCCTGGAACTGCCTCTTCCATTATGGCATCCATGTTCCCCAGCTGGGGAGTCAGCACAGCCCTGGAATCTGCCTCTTCCATTATGGCGTCCATGTTCCCCAGCTGGGGAGTCAGCACAGCCCTGGAATCTGCCTCTTTCATTATGGCATCCATGTTCCCCAGCTGGGGAGTCAGCACAGCCCTGGAATCTGCCTCTTTCATTATGGCATCCATGTTCCCCAGCTGGGGAGTCAGCACGCCCTGGAATCTTCCTCTTTCTTATGGCGTCCATGTTCCCCAGCTGGGGAGTCAGCACAGCCCTGGAATCTGCCTCTTTCATTATGGCGTCCATGTTCCCCAGCTGGGGAGTCAGCACAGCCCTGGAATCTGCCTCTTTCATTATGGCATCCATGTTCCCCAGCTGGGGAGTCAGCACAGCCCTCAAATCTGCCTCTTTCATTATGGCGTCCATGTTCCCCAGCTGGGGAGTCAGCACAGCCCTGGAATCTGCCTCTTTCATTATGAGTCCATGTTCCCCAGCTGGGGGTCAGCACAGCCTGGAATCTGCCTCTTTCCATTATGGCGTCCATGTTCCCCAGCTGGGGAGTCAGCACAGCCCTGGAATCTGCCTCTTTCATTATGACGTCCATGTTCCCCAGCTGGGGAGTCAGCACAGCCCTGGAATCTGCCTCTTTCATTATGACGTCCATGTTCCCCAGCTGGGGAGTCAGCACAGCCCTGGAATCGCCTCTTTCATTATGACGTCCATGTTCCCCGCTGGGGAGTCAGCACAACCCTGGAATCTGCCTCTTTCATTATGACGTCCATGTTCCCCAGCTGGGGAGTCAGCACAGCCCTGGAATCTGCCTCTTTCATTATGACGTCCATGTTCCCCAGCTGGAGTCAGCACAGCCCTGGAATCTGCCTCTTTCATTATGGCGTCCATGTTCCCCAGCTGGGGAGTCAGCACAGCCCTGGAATCTGCCTCTTTCATTATGGCGTCCATGTTCCCCAGCTGGGGAGTCATCACAGCCCTGGAATCTGCCTCTTTCATTATGGCGTCCATGTTCCCCAGCTGGGGCCTTTCTGTGTTTTACTTTCCAATTTCTTAAATTCTTTCAAAACTTCCTTTTCTCTTCCTTCTCTTTAGCCTTAGACACAGACTGTTTGTCCTCACCGTGTGTCTCTCCGACCTCCTTAGGGAGCTCATGGCTTCTTCCCCCTCCACGGCTTCCATGTTAGCACTGGGCTTCTTTTACCCATTAACAGGCCTCAGGGGGGAGAGGATACAAGGAATATCCTGCTATACTGGATAATAGGTAAGCAGAATAACGGATAACGGCACCTTCCCTGGACCCAACAAGGCCCAGGACTGAAGAAAAACACAAACTTCCAGGAGCTCACTCTCCTTGCTGCTGCTCACATATGGGTGGGAGCTGCCATATTGTTTCCCTTAGACAGTACAGTATGAGGGTATAGCTTATTGTGTGTACAGAACATTCCTTCTCTGTATATTTATACTATGGGTGGGAGCTGCCATGTTGTTTCCCTTAGACAGTACAGTATGAGGGTATAGCTTATGTGTGTACAAACATTCCTTCTCTGTTATTTATATTTACAAATGGATGGGAGCTGCCATATTGTTTCCCTTAGACAGTACAGTATGACGGTATAGCTTATTGTGTGTACAGAACATTCCTTCTCTGTATATTTAATTTATCATATGGTGGGAGCTGCCATATTGTTTCCCTTAGACATATACATATGAGGATAGCTTATTGTATGTACAGAACATTCCTTCTCTGTATATTTATACATATGGATGGGAGCTGCCATATTGTTTCCCTTAGACAGTCAGTATGAGAGTATGTATTGTGTGTACAGAACATTCTTCTCTGTATATTTAACATATGGGGGGGAGCTGCCATAGTGTTTCCCTTAGACAGTACAGTATGAGAGTATAGCTTATTGTGTTACAGAACATTCCTTCTCTGTATATTTATACATATGGGTGGGAGCTGCCATATTGTTTCCCTTAGACAGTACATTATGAGGGTATAGCTTATTGTATGTACAGAACATTCCTTCTCTGTATATTTATATTTATACATATGGGTGGGAGCTGCCATATTGTTTCCCTTAGACAGTATAGTATGAGGGTATAGCTTATTGTGTGTACAGAACAAACCTTCTCTGTATATTTATATTTATATATATGGGTGGGAGCTGCCATAGTGTTTCCCTTAGACAGTACAGTATGAGGGTATAGCTTATTGTGTGTACAGAACATTCCTTCTCTGTATATTTATACATATGGGTGGGAGCTGCCATATTGTTTCTCTTAGACAGTACAGTATGAGGGTATAGGTTAATTTTGGCACGCTTTTTTCATTTTCTGCATATATTCATGCATTGTTAAATAATGATGTGGTCATACATTAATTCACATATGTTAGGGTTAAATAAAAGCCTTAGAGCTAAAAGCCCTGGATCAAATCTCTGGCTGCAGATAATGTTTATCTTTCACTGCTTCCACCTTTCAGTAGTTTGAGTGACATCCCCTGACCCTCTACTCTAGGCCTCTTGGTGATGTCTGTGTCATCTCAAGGGCATGTCCACCCACAAAACTAAATTCTCCCCCACTACTGGACCCACTGTGCAGAGTTTAAAAATCCTTACCTTACCTCTCTGCTCCAAATGGTTCTCCTGTAATGTCTGCCCAAAGTCCTAGAAAGTGAAGACCAGGAGCCTGGCTGGAAGTGAAATTGTTTCCACCTCATAAGTGTCCTCTGAGGTTTCTGACATGCTCAGATTCAGCCGATGACTGTCTTCACTGCTCCATGGAATTCTTTAAATGCTTTTTGTATACCTGTGCTCATTGATACCTTTCATGTTTTAAAAGTTCCTTGTGGAGCTACATCATACAAACTTTATCTAAGATTAGCTAGAGCCACCAGATATCAGATGTACAGTAATTGAGAATGAAGGTCGTATTTATAAAGGATCTTGACTAGTAATGTCCAGTATATATCCTTTATCGCTTTTGCAAACAAAACAACTAGTATTGTAATTATACTACATCGATAATGGCCATTATTTTAATACCTCCCGGTTTGGGCCATTGACTACAATAGGCTTATAAAATCTTTTCGCCCGTTCCAAAAGCGACATTGCAATAGAAATCAATACTGATGCTTGCGGTTTTATTTGTGTTGCCGATTAAGGATTATAGAACATTAACAATAACGATTCTTTACTAATACGGCCCTTAAAGTCATTGTTTCACATCCCTGTATTATTAAAGGGTTAGGGTTTTTAATCATTAAATACACTAATCAACAAGGATTGGTATGACTTCATTACAGTTTTTTTTTTATTACTTTTTTGGTATAAAGGAAGAATAAAATTGAACAGGATTTATCTTGGTTCTTTTTTTTATTATTAAAAAAAGGAAACTAAGGCTGTATAGATTAAAATATGATCAGGGTAATTTAATAAAAGTTCTTATCATTTAAAATGATGCTTATTTTGCCCCAACCAATCAGATGTTAGCTTTTAAATGTTAAATAAGTTCTGATTGGTTGGGGCAAAATTAGCATCATTTTAAACGATAAGAACTTTTATTAAATCTCCCTGGATGTGCCTTAACACATTCTTATGTTTAGCCAATTTTAACATGGGGTGCCTAGTCTTGTTACAGATTAAATCAATATTATAATGACATTAAAAGTGATTTTAGCCTATGAGGTTTCCAAACTCTCCGGGAATAAACTTTAAAATCACCAACTGTGTTGAAATATTCAGATTATTTCTATAAATAATCCATAATCCATAATCCATAAATGCACTGAAATCTTATGTTAAATATTGATGATCGCTCTTGTCCAGGAATAGACCATAAGAAATGATATTATTTTCCATCAAATCTCCATTAAATACATATATTGGGGGAAGATAAAGTTATTGACGTGACCATGAATAATATTTAGAAACACTACAATGTAACTGGTGAAATGGGCAATTCTATTTCTATTCCATGTAAAGATGCACCACGTGCCTTATTCCTATTTCCATAGTTATTCTATTACTACTAATGAAAGCATAATGACCATTTCAACGTTGAATGGAATACTACAAAATAAAGAAAATCTTAAAAGACTAATCGATAATTATCTAGTATAAGCTGTAATAAATACTTTGCTTCTTTGGTTTAGAAGTCCAGAAAATAGTGGCCAACAAACCTTTTTGGAGAATTTTTTTTCTGTAAATCTCTTATGGACATACTAACTACCAATAATATGTCGGATAAGATTTCTGTATTGAACAAACAAAAGAAAAACTCTAATATCTGAGAAGTTGACACTGATTATGTCATAGTGATATGTTCGTGAATGCAATACGTCTATAACCCATAATTTGGGATGAACTGAATTTAAACCATATTCTGTGTTTCATGTTGAGGCTCAGTAGGAAGACGAAATGTCTACTAACCACAAATATTCTAGAAACTGCAAAAACGAAACTGTAACTGACATGTACATTTGTATGGAAAGAAGCGACGGTTCATCATATAACTGAAAATGCTAAATATCTTTTTTTCTTATTCAGGTTGCAAAACGGTCCTGAGCTGTCAGACACTGACACATAGCACACGATTATTTGCATTCACATACAGGCAAGGGAGTTATGGGTCCAGGTTCATACTGAACTGCTGTCATTTAACCTCAGTTGGAAGTTTTGGCCTAAAGCAATGATCCCCTTAAGAATCTATTTATGGACTGATAGCTACTAGTTTAATAGATCATTGGGGTATTAATACATTCATACACAAAAATAAGGAAAGGCAGCGTGGACTTTAATGCACTTAACTCTGAGTTTAATTGCTTTGTGGAACACTAAAAAGAAAGTTTAACGCATTTTCATTTGACTTAGTTAGGACTTGAGATGTCCGAACTTTGCAAAATCCAGTCCGCTCCGGTTCGGGAAAATTCGAAAATCCGCGAACGGACCTATTAAAATGAAAGATTTTTCAAAATACGAGGATTCTGCGAAAATACGAAATCTGCGATTTCTCGTATTTTCCCGTATTTTCGAAAATACGAGAAATCCCCGTAATTTCGAAAACTTTTGAAAACTTTCAAAAACGCGGGTCGGAAAAGTTCGGAAGGCGGAAAACCGGAAAATCCGTGATATCCGCTGTTCACGAAGAGGTAAATCCGCCGCGGATCCGGGTTCGGATCTGCGAACTGGGCCATCACTAGTTAGGACTGACCCCAGCACAGGGATTACACTAAATTAATTGCACATTTACTAATCATCTTATTTTCTGGAATTTGATGTGTGTGTTTTGCTTTGTTGGAATTCCTTTTCCACTTCAGTATTTGAGTCTAAAATGGGATCTCCCATCAATTACTATTACTATTACTACGGCTGTACTTGTCCCTTACAGTGTATAAAGGGCATGCATTTACTGAAAAGGGCTAATTCAAGTTCTGCAGAGATTTTACAGTTATAAGCTGGTGTTCAATCCTCATGGACAAACAGCCACACAGCTGCTGGTGAATAGATTGCTGCGGCTACACAACTTTTTATTGCATCAAGCACAAGCAAGGGGTCAGTGGTATAGCTAGGAATCATTGGCCCCCCCAGCAAAAAATATGATGGGCCCCTATCTATGCTTCATCCACAGTGGTTTTCTGGGAGGAGTCTATATATGTAATAGGAAAAATAAGAAGACGGGGCCCCCTTGGCTCCTGGGCCCCCCTGTGGTTGCTCTCCCTGCTCGCCTGGTAGTTACACCCTGCAAGGCGTAGCAAGTCATGCTAACCAATCACGTGACATTAACCCTACATAGCAGCTGGCTGTGAATGCTACTTCTTGTCACAGATTTTTACTCATGACAATAGTTCTCACAGAACACACAGACACATTAATTAATACAGTGGTAATGGAGTGTGAATTTGATGATCTTCTACAGTAGTTTCCACGGAATGATCTAGAACAGTGATGTCGAACATTGGCAATCCAGGTGTTTGGAAACTACAACTTCCATCATACCTTGGTTGCACAATGCAGAATTGTAACTAATCCAATCTGTCTTCATATTCAAGCTCCCCCAATCCCCTTGTTAATTTAGTTGCCCTTCTCTGAACCCTTTCCATTTCAAAGATGTCCTTTTTTGTACACAGGATTCCAAACTTGCACTGCATATTCCAAATGAGGCCTTACCAATGCTTTGTAAAGAGGGAGAATTACATTTTCCTCCCTTGAATCCATACCTCGCTTTATACAAGACAATACCATGCTGGCTCTGATGGTAAGAGGCCTTACCAATGCTTTGTAAAGAGGGAGAATTACATTTTCCTCCCTTGAATCCATACCTCTCTTTATATAAGACAATACCATGCTGGCTCTGATGGTAAGAGGCCTTACCAATACTTTGTAAAGAGGGAGAATTACATTTTCCTCCCTTGAATCCATACCTCTCTTTATACAAGACAATACCATGCTGGCTCTGGCTGTTGCTGCCTGGCACTGCTTGCTACCTTTTAGCTTGTCATCCACCAACATGCTTGAGAAGGTTCTCATTAATCCTGGTCATGGTATATCTGTTGGTATATCAACTGGACTTAAAGTTTAGTTCTTGAAAACGTTTCTGTATTAATATCTGTTGTAGAACTGTTACATTATAATAATAAAATCCTTGTATTTGCCAAGTAATAATATTGGTTGAGTATAAACTTGTATCCAGGGAATTATTTGCTAATGCAATTTTATGTTCATTTCTTTACCCAAATACAAATACTGAAATATTCCCAATTGTTACAAGCGTCTTATTAAAACAATTCATCATTCCGTTTAATGATTCACTGTTAAAGAAAACAAGGAAAACATCAGCTATCCTTTATAAACAGCGAGGAATTTGTTTATTTGTTGTGGAACCTTTTTAATCTCAATAAAAGAATATTAGCGATCATGTGAACGTTTGATCATGTTAACGTAATTGAAATGAGCCCTATTTCACAACGGTGGGTCTCGTTCATTCCCGACGTTGACACATTAACTGACACATTTTACTCAATTGTATCCGAACCACTTTGCTATGTCTAATCTGTATTTCTACAAGTCATTCCCAGTCCTTTAACTGGTAAGATTCAGTCATTCGTTTGGCAATACGGACAGTTTTGATGGAGGGAATAATGGCTGGCAAGCTGTCCATTCTGCGGTGTCTAAGTATCAGATAACATCAACTGTAAACACGCGAGTCGTGTCAATATAAAGACTAGAGGAACGATTTGATAAACTGTTTCACATCGACCTTTAACGTTTCCTACAGACTGATCTACATATTGTGTATTCAGTTTCAGATAAACATCAAGATGAAACGCTCCATAAAGAAAGTTGTTTTAAGTTATTTTCCTAACATGTTTAAGGGTCCATAAATGTAAAAAGAAATTCAGTTGTATTTGCATAGCTGCAGTTTAGATGCAAATGATGTCAACCCAGCAGTATAATGCAAGCAGCAAGCGTAGCACACGGTGAAAGCCAATATAGACTGTAAACTAGCCTCGAGCTATATTTGGTAGGAATATACATATAACATTGTACATACCATGGAAGGTTAAACCCTTTGGGGCACAAAAACTGTTGGAAATGTATGCATTTTTAGCAGTCATTATCAGTCTTTTTTAATAAGAGGTACAAAAAATTGCACAGGCTGTTAATTTGCCTCAACCAATCAGATTATACCTTTTTACTGGTCTACTAAAAACATTTAATTGGTTGCTGGTGATTGAGATGGGCAAAAGGTTGCACCCTTATTAAATAAGTCATTATTTGTTTAATTTGATCCTAGAAAGGCATCCACCTTGTCTCTGTCTGGTACCGTGTCTTTAGAGAGACAGTTCCACAGTCTTTCGTACTTACAATGAGATAAAACAATGACCTTTTTGTTCTTTTAATCCTAAAGGATGTCCATGTGCCCCAAAAGACTTATTGGTTAACAAATTCCCACAGTGTTTATTGTAAGAATAAGTTATTTACTTGTACGAAATGGATCTCACCTCTGATTTGACATTCATGCAAAGTGGAAACCACCACCTAGGGCCAATATGTTGTGATTGACATCTGATTACACAATGTATGGTCCAGGGCTATGAATGCTTGAAAGCCCGATATTAGTAAGACAATTGAAGGTCAAATAATATCAGCACAGTGGTCAGAATAACTGAACTGTATATCATGACTGGATTATGTTAATTGGAACTAGTTAAGAACTAGTTGAGACAAGTTAAGAACTGAAGAAGCCACTTGGATACACAGTTAACCTTTTCAACTACTAAACAAGTTTTAATAAATGGAACCCTAATAGACATCATTTAAAGGCAGAATTCCAAAATTGACTCTGGTTTTAGAATAGGATCAATTAAGTAGACAGGAGCATCTTTGGGCCTACCTGTTCTTAAAGGGCATGTACACTTGAAAAACAACTTCATATAAGGATCCTTAGGGTTGCCCACCCCCAACCACCATAATAACACTAAAAAAACCTTTCCGATATCTACTTACAGCCCCTTCGCTCCCGCAACTATCTTTTCCCTCTCTGCTAACAGGAAACAGCAGAGAGGGGCCGGACCGGCAGCCGCGTCTGTGATTGGCTCCCCTGTGCATGTCAGCATCCCTCCCAGAGGCATCACAGGAGGCGGAGACCATTGGACAGGAAGACAGCCACTAGTCTTCAGTTTCCTTGACTTTGGACATGGACTGCAGGAGAACCATAAGGAGCTGGATTGTAAGGTAAGTAGTTTTTAAAACTATACATAGGGGCCAGCACTTGGGGAAATTTTAGATTTGGGGGTGGACATGCCCTTTAATTTCTACTTCAACGGGGAAAACAAACCTATGTTACTATCCAACGACAGACGTCCAGTGTCGTATTATATTCATTGTACATTTTTATTTTTCAAAGCTTACACAGTGAATATGTAAAATGTAACATGACATTAGTTATCAACGTCTTATTATCTCAGCCAACCTGCATCATCCCCATTGAAGAGATTGTACTGTCTCTAATATAAATCTCTTTTGTGTGAGAGAAGTTAAACAATGTTTATGTGTAGTAGCCGAAAGTTTCACAGAAAGTCAATAAATAAAACAAAACAGGAAAGATCAAGTCTTCATATCATTGCTACTTACTTTGTAAATTTCCCATCCAACAGCGCCTACTTTTTCACGCCTATCACATCATATGGTCAAACATATGTTATGTTGAAGATATGGATCTGGGAATCGGAATCTCAAGAGCTCCCATCTACATTTTGATGTTTCCCCAAAATAACCAGATCCATCCAGAAGATAAATCATCTCCCCAGAGAACTAGTCTTCCCTCAACATGGTGCTAAATACCCAACATCTGTCCTAGATTCTGGTTGGAGATTGACAGGTCTTACTGCATCTGTACAATGTAACTATATGTAGGAGTCTCAAGAGAAAAACAGTTTCAGAACATTGATAACAACAGAGTTATAAAAAGATTCACTTGGACGTGTTTATACAAACCACAGGCAATTTCCTTTGTTGTGTAATTGCATGTGGAGTATGAAGGGGTCATGGAACACTTCAAATGGGTTATGGGTTTATAGTACTGAGGAAAATGTTAGATTTCTACATCATAACTACATTATAGTGTATCTGTTGTATTCAATTAAATCAACTGGACTTGAAATGTAGTTCTTGAAGACGTTTCGCTAGTCATCCGACTGGCTTTCTCAATTCAGAATGACTTGTACAAGAATCTGTGGCAATTATGTACCCTGGAAAATCCCAATTAGCATATCACAGCCAGGTGTTAAGGGCGTGATTGGATAGTGGCTAAGAGGTGTTATAGGAACACCCAGAGTAAGGTGTTAAAACAGCATTGTACATGGCAGACAGTTGGTGTCTGTTAACATATTGGAACGTGACTGGTTCAAGAGAGGTGTTAAGGAGGCCATTTATGTGAAAATAAAGAAACCAAGCCTAAATAGAGGTGGGGGGGTTCGACACCAACTGTTGCCATGTACAATGTGTTTTGACACCTTACTCTGGGCGTTCCTATAACACCTCTTAGCCACTATCCAATTACACCCTTAAAACCTGGCTGTGATATGCTAATTGGGATTTTCCAGGGTACATAATTGCCAAAGATTCTTGTACAAGTCATTCTGAATTGAGAAAGCCAGTCGGATGACTAGCGAAACGTCTTCAAGAACTACATTTCAAGTCCAGTTGATTTAATTGAATACAACAGATATACCATGACCTGGATGAATGAGAACCTTCACAAGCATACATTATAGTGTATTTAAATCTACATTTATGTCAAAATTGTTTATATTTTATTTAGAATTTTTTGTTGTTGTTGAACAATTCAAAAACCGGTGTACTACAAAATAATTGGGAAAATCTGAGTTTTATTATTAATGTTATCTGGGGATTCTAATAAAATCATGGAAAACGAAAATACTTTAAGGGAGGGACACTATTCTCTAACACTATACAGTAACTGATAGTTCTCCAGCTCCTCCCCCAGTTAGAGTCACCGACACTCCTCCCGTTCTCTAACATTGATTTGCATATGTAAATGAAATGAAAAGCAGACTGTTAAAGTGGCAAGAAAGCTGTTTGTTACTGCACAATTTTAGTGTCTCTTTAATATAACACAATTGTGTGTACAGTCATGCCTTGAGTAGATTCATGGAAGGAGGGGCCAACTTCCTCTACCAGAATGGGGGCAATAATTATTCTTAAATATCTGGTTAGCAAGGCAGGTAATAATGTGCTGAATTTATAATTTATTGTTTGGAATAGGGGGCAGGTTACTGACAAGTGACCATTTTTTTTGTTTTAAGGGTGGACATGCCCTTTAAACCTAGTGCATGGGAGTTATTGATTGTGGCTCTCTTTCCATTGATTCCTTTTTTATATACCTCAGATGAATAGTCTAAACCACTTGAAATCCTATTTGTTAAAAAGATCCATTAGTCCAAATCACAAGTGTCCTTTTATTACAGTACAGTGTTAATGCTATGTACACATGGGACAAATTACACAAATCGACCATAAATAGCCCGTCAGTAAAAAATAAAGCAGCATGGCCAATATTTTGCCCAACACAGATCAGTTTTCCTTTAAGAGCTGAACTTGCCCAATGTTTTTAGTTGTCATGTCTCCCCTTAATGTTCTGCTAGGGATAATATTATTAGTGCCTTTCTAGTACATGTATTTATTTTTAATATCAAATTGATCAGGAGAACTAAAGTTTATTCAAAAATGAACCTAGGATTTCTAACTAGATTAAGGCTGGGTGCACACAGGGAAATTATTTGTCCCGACTGCACATTCGCTACTACTTGGTCGAGACAAATGACTGTCGGTCGCACCACCATTGGCCATGGTCGACAGTTTGCTCGATCGATCCTGCCGTGCCCCCCCCCCCCCCCACATGGTAAGATTTTTTTGGCAGACCGGTTGGTTGGTTGCCTGAAAATATCTTACCATGTGTACCCAGCCTAAGACAGGAAAAAACATCTGGAATTGTGCAGGTCACCCAGTTGTTTAACACCACTGGCAGAAGGAGGGAACTAAAGAATTTACTGAGCGCGTGCAGAAATGATTCTGGGTCAGTGACACTTTATGTAAAACCAAGAATTTTGCAAATAATTTATTTCAAATGCGGCTGGTTTTAGATCTGCTAATTTCACTTTAGTTCTTTATTCATAGGTTTGATTCCCTTTTTATCACATATGATGATAAAATTAACATACTGAAAATTCTCGTCACGTCTCCTTTTATATCTCCATTATTCCATATGGTTGGGGAGATGGTCCGTGGATCATTCTATCTCATTCCAGACCTCACTTCATCCTTCAAAGTTAAACTGTTAAAAAACCCACCAAGGGACATTTCAATACTAGGAAACCATCACACAATGTCAGTCCATTTTTTTTTCTTTCTGGGGATTAGTAAATCTCTCCTAATCTTGTACTTTAAAACCGAAGCTCCAGTTCCTCAGAAGGGAAAAGAACTTTTCCTTGAGCACAAGCCAGCGCCATCATCAATGCAGAACAAGCTTTGCCAGATGATAAGGGGACAGATAAATCTGAATTATGTTTCTATCCGGAAGCTTTGAAAGATGTGTTTTCTAGCCCTCAAAAGGCCACTTCACAAACACTATTTAATACACATAAAATGGAAAATAAAAATGAACCGCAGATCCGTACAACACTGAGAGCATCTCTCGCCCTCTGCACCAATCACTGCAATGTCTGCTCGGAATATTGATTTGTCGTGTGGAATACGTAGCTAAGCCCGAGCACAGAACGAAAAGTTCTAGAACCTTCTAGCCAGTAGAAAAGATATTTATACAGAGTATTAATTATCACGTTTCATTCCCCCAGAGATAACTTTATCTTAGAATGAAATTAAATGTGTGAGTATGGATAACTACAATATTGAGGTACAGAAATATCTCAAGGTCAAGCAAGTTGTCTCACTGTTCCAGACATTGTGTTATTAACACCATTTACTGATGGTACAGTTTTTCTTTCATATCTATATCCTATCTATCTATCTATCTATCTATCTATCTATCTATCTATCTATCTACCATCTATCTATCTATCTATCTATCTATCATCTATCTATCATCTATCTATCTATCATCTATCATCTATCTATCTATCTATCTATCTATCTATCTATCTATCTATCTATCTATCTATCTATCTATCTATCTATTTTTCATCTATCTATCTATCTATCTATCTATCTATCTATCTATCTATCTATCTATCTATCTATCTATCTATCTATATATCTATCATCTATCTATCTATATATCTATCATCTATCTATCTATCTATCTATCTATCTATCTATCTATTATCTATCTATCTATCTATCTACCTGTCTGTCTGTCTGCCTATTATCTATCTATCTATCTATCTATCTATCTATCTATCTATCTACCTGTCTGTCTGTCTGTCTGCCTATTATCTATCTATCTATCTATCTATCTTTCTATCTATCTATTTATCTATCTATCTATTTATTTGTCTGTCTGTCAGGATCAATTTACATTTTGACATTGCCAAAGCAAACAAAAAATAATAAAATAATAAAACACGTTAGTATAGAGGGGTTCACAGTAGAGGGTAATGGGTATCAATGAAAAGTAATATATGGACAGTACTATAAGAGGTATATTGGGGTTCAGGCCAGGGATATAACTATTGGGGAAGGATAAAGGGATAACTGGGCAAGTAGTCCACGGACATTAAGTTAATTTATGCTCCTCTCAGTCTGTGACATGCCGTTACATAGTGTACCCCAATATTTACTGTGTATATATCATCTATCTATTAATCATCTATATCAGTCGGTGACCATACCGGTAAATGGGTACCCAATATTTACATTGTATATATCTATCTATTATCAGTCTGTGACATGCCGTTACATAGTGTACCCCAATATTTACTTTGATATATCATCCTATCTCAGTCTGTGACATGCGTTACATAGTGTACCACATATTTACGTGTTTGTATTATATCATTATCTATCTCAGTCTGTGACATGCGTTACATAGTGTACCCCAATATTTACTGGTATTATATCACTCTAATCTCAGTCTGTTGTGACATGCATTACATAGTGTACCAATATTTACCGTACATGTGTACCCCCAATATTACTGTGTATATATCTAATCTATCTCAGTTTGTGAATGCGTTACATAGTGACCCCAATATTACTGTGTATATAACATCTACTATCAGTCTGTGACATGCGTACAAGGTTACTTACATAGTGTACCCCAATATTTACTGTGTATATATATCTATCTATCTCAGTCTGTGACATGCCGTTACATAGTGTGCCCCAATATTTACTGTGTAATATCCTCTATCTATCCCAGTCTGTGACATGCCATTACATAGTGTCCCCCAATATACTGTGTATATATCATCTATCTATCTCAGTCTGTGACATGCCGTTACATAGTGTACCCCAATTTTACTGTGAATACTATCTATCTCAGTCTGTGACATGCCATACATATGTGTACCCCCAATATTTACTGTGTATATACATCTATCTATCTCATGCTGTGACACGTTACATAGTGTTACCCCAATATTTACTGTGTATATATCATCTATCTATCTAGTCTGTGACATGCTTACATAGTTGTACCCCAATATTTACTGTGTATATATCTATCTCAGTCTGTGACATGTCGTTACATATTTGTTACCCCAATATTTACTGTGTATATCTCTATCTATCTCAGTCTGTGACATGTTACATAGTGTACCCCATATTTACTGTGTATATCATCTTATCATCTCAGTCTGTGGAACAGTGTTACATAGTGTACCCCAATATTTACGTGTGATATATCTATCTATCTCAGTCTGTGACTGCCATTACATAGTGTACCCCAATATTTACTGTGTTATATCATCTATCTCGTCTGTGACATGCCTTACAAGTGTACCCCAATATTTACTGTGTTATCTTATCTACTTCAGTCTGTGACAATGCGTTACATAGTGTACCCCAATATTTACTGGATTATTCTCTATCTATCTCAGTCTGTGACATGCCGTTACATAGTGTACCCCAATATTTACTGTGTATATCATCTATCTATCTCAGTCGTGTGACATGTTACATAGTGTACCCCATATACTGTGTCATATCTATCTCAGTCTGTGACCTTACATAGTGTACCCCAATATTTACTGTGTATATATCTATCTATCTCAGTCTGTGACATGCCGTTACATAGTGTACCCCAATATTTACATGTGTATATATCATCTCTATCTATCTCAGTCTGTGACATGCCGTTACAATAGGGTACCCCAATATTTACTGTGTATATATCATCTAATCTCAGTCTGTGACATGCCTACATAGTGACCCCAATATTTACTGTGTATCTATCATCTATCTATCTCAGTCTGTGACATGCATTACAAAGTGTACCCCAATATTTACTGTGTTATCTATTCTATCTCAGTCTGTGACATGCCGTTACAGTGTACCCCAATATTTACTGTGTATATCATCTATCTATCTCAGTCTGTGACATGTTACAATAGTGTATCCCCAATATTTACTGGTATATATCATCTATCTATCTCAGTCTGTGACAGCCATTACATAGTGTACCCCAATATTACTGTGTATATATATCTATATATCTTCAGTCTGTGACATGCCGTACATAGTGTACCCCAATATTTACTGTGGTATAATCTATATCAGTCTGTGACATGCCGTTACATAGTGTACCCCAATATTTACTGTGTATATCATATCTATCTCAGTCTGTGACATGTTACATAGTGTACCCCAATATTTACTGTGTATATATCATCTATCTATCTCAGTCTGTGACATCGTTACATAGTGTACCCCAATATTACTGTGTATATATCTATCTATCTCAGTCTGTGAATGCATGCATTACATAGTGTACCCCAATATTTACTGTAGTATATCATCTATCTATTCTCAGTCTGTGACATGCCGTTACAAAGTGTCCCCAATATTTACTGTGTATATATATCTATCTATCTCAGTCTGTGACATGCTTACATAGTGTACCCCAATATTTACTGTGTATCTATCTCTCTATCTCAGTCTGTGAAAT
The DNA here is from genome assembly GCA_019447015.1 of Hymenochirus boettgeri. Lineage (NCBI taxonomy): Eukaryota > Metazoa > Chordata > Amphibia > Anura > Pipidae > Hymenochirus > Hymenochirus boettgeri. The sequence continues at coordinate 166,202,448 of CM033477.1, read as the reverse complement.
GCCATTACATAGTGTACCCCAATATTTACTGTGTATATCATCTATTATCTCAGTCTGTGACATGTTACATAGTGTACCCCAATATTTACTGTGGTATATATCTATCTCAGTCTGTGACATGCCGTTCATAGTGTACCCCAATATTTACTGTTGTATATATCTATTATCTCAGTCTGTGACATGCCGTTACATAGTGTACCCCAATATTTACTGTGTATATATCATCTTCTATCTCAGTCTGTGACATCGTTACATAGTGGTACCCAATATTTACTGTGTATATATCATCTATCTATCTCAGTCTGTGACATGCCGTTACATAGTGTACCCCAATTTACTGTGATATATCATCTATCTCAGTCTGTGACATGCCGTTACATATAGTGTACCCCAATATTTACTGTGTATATATCATCTATCTATCTCAGTCTGTGACATGGCGTTACATAGTGTACCCCAATATTACTGGTTATTATCTATTGTCTATCTATTTATATTTGTCTATCTATTTATATATTGTCTGTCTATCTATCTACCTATCCATCATTTATCTATTGTCTATCTATCATTTATCTATTGTCTATCTATCTATCTATCTATCTATCTATCTATCTATCTATCTATCTATCTATCTATCTATCGTTTATCTATTATATATCATCTATCTCTCTCTCAAATCAAATCAAAAAGAGCTTTATTGGCAGGATAAATTTACATTTTGATATATTTACTGTGTATCTATTATCTATCTATCTATCTCAGTCTGTGACATGCTGTTACATAGTGTACCCCAATATTTACTGTGTATATATCATCTATCTATCTCAGTCTGTGACATGTTACATAGTGTACCCCAATATTTACTGTGTATATATCATCTATCTATCTCAGTCTGTGACATGCTGTTACATAGTGTACCCAAAAATTTACTGTGTATATATCATCTATCTATCTCAGTCTGTGACATGCCGTTACATAGTGTACCCCAATATTTACTGTGTATATATCATCTATCTATCTCAGTCTGTGACATGCTGTTACATAGTGTACCCCAATATTTACTGTGTATATATCATCTATCTCAGTCTGTGACATGCTGTTACATAGTGTACCCAAATATTTACTGTGTATATATCATCTATCTATCTCAGTCTGTGACATGCCGTTACATAGTGTACCCAATATTTACTGTGTATATATCATCTATCTATCTCAGTCTGTGATATGTCATTACATAGTGTACCCCAATATTTACTGTGTATATATCTATCTCAGTCTGTGACATGCTGTTACATAGTGTACCCCAATATTTACTGTGTATATATCATCTATCTACCTCAGTCTGTGACATGTTACATAGTGTACCCCAATATTTACTGTGTATATATCATCTATCTATCTCAGTCTGTGACATGCCGTTACATAGTGTACCCCAATATTTACTGTGTATCTATCTATCTATCTCAGTCTGTGACATGCCGTTACATAGTGTACCCCAATATTTACTGTGTATCTATCTATCTATCTATCTATCTCAGTCTGTGACATGCCGTTACATAGTGTACCCCAATTTTTACTGTGTATATATTATCTATCTATCTCAATCTGTGACATGTTACATAGTGTACCCCAATATTTACTGTGTATATATCATCTATCTATCTCAGTCTGTGACATGCCATTACATAGTGTACCCCAATGTTTACTGTGTATATATCATCTATCTATCTCAGTCTGTGACATGTTACATAGTGTACCCCAATATTTACTGTGTATATATCATCTATCTTAGTCTGTGACATGCCGTTACATAATGTACCCCAATATTTACTGTGTATATATCTATCTATCTCAGTCTTTGACATGCCGTTACATAGTGTACCCCAATATTTACTGTGTATCTATCCTCTATCTATCTCAGTCTTTGACATGCCGTTACATAGTGTGCCCCAACATTTACTGTGTATATATCATCTATCTTTCTCAGTCTGTGATATGCTGTTACATAGTGTACCCCAATATTTACTGTGTATATATCTATCTATCTCAGTCTGTGACATGCCGTTACATAGTGTACCCTAATATTTACTGTGCATATATCTCCTCATCTTTCAGTCTGTGACATGGCGTTACATAGTGTACCCCAATATTTACTGTGGCTTCTTCCTCTCCCAGCAGGATATATAGTTTTCTCTCTTCATCTAAGCAGTTGAAGTCTAGGATAAAGTCCGACAGCATCTTGAAATGGGGGTCCCGTATCGAAATGGGGGTTCTGTATTGAAATGGGGATTCCGTATTGAAATGGGGGTCCCGTATTGAAATGGGGGTCCCGTATTGTTTTGTATTTGGGGCAGTGTAGAAGGAACTGGGTCTCATCTTCTAAGGTTCCCTGGTCACAGTGCTGGCACAGTCTGTTCTCTCTTGGTTTATATGTCTGTCTGTGTTGGGTAGATTGGATTTCTAGGCTGTGTGCACTCAGTCTGTAGAGACTCAGGACTTGTCTCTCTTTAGGGTTTGTGATATTCTCCAGGTAGGGGCCAGTTTGTAGTCTCTGTCCAGTGCCTGGTATATAGTTAGTTTCTGGGACTTTATTTCTTTCTTCCATTCATCCACGTAATCCAATTGGCTCTTGGTTATGGCGGCTGTGATTGGAGGTTTAGACAGGTTCTGTGAGTGTGGGTTTGATGTTAGTAGGGAGCTGATGAGTTGTTTCAGTGCACATGGCTTTCCTGGTCTTTGTTGTGTATTGAGGCTTTATAATGGTAAGAGTTGGGGCCACTGTTCTGTAGGTGAGTCCAGATTGGGCCCTTTATTGTATCTCAAGCAGTAATAGGAATCTGCCAAGCTCAGCCCGACAAGCGCTGTTTGATGGACTGCGATGGACCTGGAGGAGGTGGTTACAGAATTCCAGATGGAGTATTCTGGGGGGCCAGATTCCCATTGTGATTGGTCTGGATAGGAGACAGGGCCCCATATTCACTGCCATAGAGTAGGATCAGGGAGATGACACTGTTGGAGACTTTTACCGGTGGTTTGAGGTGATACAGTTGTTTTCTTATTGCATAGAAGGTTCGGAGGCTTTTGCTTTCAAAGTCTCTATAGCTGCCCTAAAGCTCCCAGAATGGTTGATCTCCAGGCGAGATAAGTAGATTTCTCTGTTCTGCTGAGTATCTCGTTATTCAAAGTGAATGAAGGGCCGTGTGTTGTTGTTTTTTTTTCTTCTGGAACATCTTAATTTTAGCTTTATTTGGATTCATGGGAAGTGAACTCGGATTCAAGTTTGGGTTCTAGCCCAACCCAATTTTGAGGTTAAACTCCTATCTCTAGTACCAATTTTCTGGTACTGGTATTCTTTCGGAACTGCTAGTTTAAAAAATCTGCAGATTTGGTGGAATTTTCAAAAAAAGTTGGAACATATTTAAAGTTGGAAAAAAAATTTAAAAATCAAGATAGAAAAGTCAAAAAATTCCTGTTCAATTTGGTTCAAATCAAATTTTCATTTCATTCTGCAGAACCAGGGACGGAACAAAATTTGCCAATTTCGTTCATCTCTAGTCCTGGTGTTCAATTTGATCTCAATGGATTTTACATGCTCAAGTACAAATGAGCGTCTATGTAACAATTAAAGAAGCACGGTACTTCATGCAAATCACAGCAATGCAATGACAAATTCAAGTTTTCCAGAGCTGTTTCGTTTCTAATTAAAATTCCTCTGAGAAGACGTTCAGTTGTTTTACATAAATGTCTATTTTTTTAAATTGACAATATATCCAATAACAATTTAAATTTAAGTTTATTCTTGATTTTTAATAAAACATTATAGGATAAATGCCATTTGAATTATCATGGAATTTGGTACGAATGAAACTCATTTGACTTTATTGAACCATATATTTTTAATTAAAACATCTCTCAAAAACACATTTTAAGGTGCTTGTTATGGGCTTAAAGTAGCCTACACTTTGCAGTAAGGATCAATTTGTGCGCTGAAGGCCTGGGTTTGAATCCATCCTTAGCTACATCTGCAATGAGTTTCCATTTGCTTATTTAGCTTATTTAGCAGCGAAGTTTCCGCCAGGCACTATACTTTACACCACAATTGTAAAGAGATACTAAGAGTTTTTTTGTGTGACAGGAACTTACCACTTACCCACCAATCAGTTATCAGGTCCACTTACCCACCAATCAGTTATCAGGTCCACTTATCAGGTCCACTTACCCACCAATCAGTTATCAGGTACACTTATCAGGTCCACTTACCCACCAATCAGTTATCAGGTCCACTTACCCACCAATCAGTTATCAGGTCCACTTATCAGGTCCACTTACCCACCAATCAGTTATGCAAGGTCACTTATCAGGTCCACTTACCCACCAATCAGTTATCAGGTCCACTTACCCACCAATCAGTTATCAGGTCCACTTATCAGGTCCACTTACCCACCAATCAGTTATCAGAAAGTGTACTCCAAGTAACCAATAAGTCAATAAAACAGAATGAACAAGGAGGGGGGTAGTGAACAAAACTATGAAGCACACACTTAATAATTCTCAATATCTATACAATAGATCCAGTAGCGTAACTTTGAAGACACAGGTTCGTTTTGGGATATACTCAGAATAGGACAATTAGCCTTTAAATGATTTTATATCATTTATTAAAAGGTAAAAGGAGTGCAAATATACAGAAAAACGCTAGGTTAAAATTACTGAACATAAAAGGTAACACACAGGTGAAAGTAAATCGGTTAAAAGAAAGAATACTTAAAGGGCATGTCCACCCCCAAAACCAAATTCTCCCCCACTACTGGCCCCACTGTGTATTGTTTAAAAATTCTTACCTTACCTCTCTGCTCCAAATGGTTCATCTGTAATGTCTGCCTGAAGTCCTAGAAAGTAAAGAATAGGAGCCTGGCTGGAGGGAAAATGTCTCACTTGCTAAGTGCAGCCCTCCTTCCCTAACCCTGTTAGGTTCCCTGTGCCCCTAGTGTTAAATCCCTTTTCTGTAGTGTAGGGGACCCTCTCCCACCCCCAACCGCTATATTAGCTTGTAAAAAAACTTACCCGAGCTCTACATCCTCTTTGCCCCGGCATTCTACACTGTCGGAAGCCGCATCCGTGATTGGCTGCCTCTCAGCCAATCATGAACGTGGCTGCCGGTCCGGACCCCTGCTTGCAAAACTTGTTAATCCAGTATGGGAAAATGACAAAGTCCAAAATTATATTCCCTAATGGAAGCCAATATATGGTCTGTCCGATTGGCCAGATGTCCCTTGTTAAATGTTGATGTTATGACAAACTCTTGGGTTGAGTCCTTACTCCCAATTTATCCTTTCTCCTGAAAATGGGAGCGGTCAGCTCTCTAGAGTTTGGGCTTGGTTCTGCCCTGAAAGGTGAAACCTGTTTTTTTGGAGGGAACCTTTAAACTCCAATTTCCCTCTAGTCCGCACTCCGAGTACTGTACATGTCACATTCAAAATATTAGCATGGTGGTCAATACCTGATTTTAAATAAAATGATGCCAAACATGATATATATTGGAGTTTGTAGGCCTAAGAAGAAGAATATTTTGAGTTTGGTTCTGGATATCATATTCTTCCAGGTATCAATAGATGCAGCTTAGATTCCAGTATAAACTGAGCATTTTGGCAGGGGTGCCACTACCATGAAGCAAACTGAAACATTTTCTCAGGGCGCAACCCTACAGAACAATCAAAAGGCGGTAGTTAAGAAAAAAAAAATCTCCATCCTGCAATACTGCATTTCAGCAATCAGCACCAGTCCACTATGATGATGAAGCAACACCCACTTTACGTGCCGCCACCTATTTGCCGATAGGTGGCATTTAGAATTGTTTCAGGTGTCTAAAACCCTAGGAAGACTCCTGCATTTTGGAAAAATTTACATACTTCTTTATCCTGAATTATTAAGAAATATGAATTGCCTTTGAACTAACATTTGGTTTTAAACCAGCTGTCCTCATGGTGTTATTGTGCCACAATGTCTGGGGCCATGCGGATTACTGGTGGGACATTTACCACCTACTGCTTTTGAGGCAGGTATCCTGCTGGGTTGAACAAACATCAAATGGAGCTAGGGCCGACCTGGGCAAAGTAAGGCCTGGGGGCCACATGCGGCCCTTTGGCTGCCCATGACTGGCCCCTCAATATTAGACCTAGACCAAGTGTAAAATATTACACTTTCTATTAAAAGTTGCAGCAAATAAAAAACAAAACATTTATGTTTCCAATGAACCAGGGATATTAATTTCCTCTGTTTATAAAATACAGTTTTGCAATTTCTATTATGAGAACGTGTGTAACATATATTTAGGTTTATATAAGTAAATGTTTTTGATGTTGGCCAAAGTAAGTATTTTTGGTCTTCAAAAGAAATGTTCAACTTACCTTATATCCTTTTACTTGGTGTCCGACATACCTCCTAACATTTCAATAATCTTGACCAGGGTGAGGGTGGAGCTTACCTCTGGCCACACCCAGCCACTAAAATGCCTTGAAACACTCAAGCCCAGCCCATTGTGGGGCAAAGCTTGGCAGTCTGGGACACCAGGACAGGCTTATTAAAAGGGAACTATAGTGTGTATATAGACTGCTTGGGTCAGGGATACAGGACTGGTAATTCCTACCTCCCAATAATGTTTCTATGAGGGTCACCAGCCCAAAGAAAACTGATTCTGTCAGTCTTCCTTTTGGCTTTAGAACTATATTTAATACAGGAATAGTCCAGGACTAACCTGGCAAATGAAAACTGGACGTGCTGTAGCTTCTCAACAAAATGATATTGGGAGGTTCAGTAGGAATAATCAATTCTATCGCCCTTCCCCAAGTACTTTACAATAAAAAGTAAATTATTAGAGTATAGTATTGTATGAAATTGTTAACATTGGGGTTATAATTTCCGGGTAAGGGACCCAATTCCAAAGCTGGGCATAGAAAAGGGGCAACTGTATAGTTAAGGATGATGTTGGAATTGAGCTCCTGACCAGGGTTCAAATCCTGGCTCAAGGCAGTACATTAAACAGTAAAGAGTCTTCGGGCTCCCTAATAGACATTTTACTCGCAGATTCAATATTTACTCGTGTAAAGGTATAATAGACATTTTACTTGCGGATTCGATATTTACTCGCGTATAGGTATAATAGACATTTTACTTGCAGATTCAATATTTACTCGCGTATAGGTATAATAGACATTTTACTTGCGGATTCGATATTTACTCGCGTATAGGTATAATAGACATTTTACTTGCGGATTGGATATTTACTCGTGTATAGGTATAATAGACATTTTACTTGCAGATTCGATATTTACTCGTGTATAGGTATAATAGACATTTTACTTGCGAATTCGATATTTACTTGCGTATAGGTATAATAGACATTTTACTTGCGGATTCGATATTTACTCACGTATAGGTATAATAGACATTTTACTTGTGGATTTGATATTTACTCGCGTATAGGTATAATAGACATTTTACTCACTGATTCGATATTACTCGTCGTATAGGTATATAAGACATTTTACTTGCAGATTCTATATTTTACTCACGAAGGTATAATAGACATTTTACTGCGGATTCGATATTTACTCGCGTATAGGTTAATAGACATTTTACTTGCAGATTCGATATTTACTCGCGTATAGGATATAGCATTTTACTTGTGGATTCGATACTCGCGTATAGGTATAATAGACATTTATCTGCGGATTCGATATTTACTCACGTATAGGTATAATAGACTTTTACTTGCGGATTCGATATTACTCGCGTATAGTATAATAGACTTTTACTTGCGGATTCGATTTTACTCGTGTATAGGTATAATAGACTTTTACTTGTGGGGATTCGATATTTTACTCGCGTATAGGTATAATAGACATTTTACTTGTGGATTCGATACTCGCTTATAGGTATAATAGACATTTTACTTGCATATTCGATATTTACTCACGTATAGGTATATAGCCATTTTACTTGCGATTCGATATTACTCCGCGTATAGGTATAATAGACATTTTACTTGCAGATTCGATTTTACTCGCGTATAGGTATAATAGACATTTTACGTCGGATTGGATATTTCCTCGCTATAGGTATAATAGAATTTTACTTGCGGATTCATATTACTCACGTATAGGTATAATAGACATTTACTTGCTGCGATATTTACTCGCGTATAGGTATATAACATTTTACTTGCATTTCGATATTTACTCGCGTATAGGTTATAGACTTTTACTTGCGGATTCGATATTTACTCGCGTATAGGTATAATATTACTGGTTATATACATTTTACTTGCGGATTGGATATTTACTCGTAGTAGGGTATAATAGACATTTTACTTGGCATTCGATTTTACTCGTGTATAGGTATAATAGACATTTTACTTGCGAATTCGATATTTACTGCGTATAGGTATAATAGACATTTTACTTGCGGATTCGATATTTACTCACGTATAGGTATAATGACATTTTACTTGTGGATTGATATTTACTCCGTATAGGTATAATAGACATTTTACTTGTGGATTTTTTTGATTTTTAACTATTACTTTTCTTACCTCGCGTATAGGTATAAAGACATTTTCTCTGCGGATTCGATATTTACTCGCGTATAGGTATAATAGACATTTTACTTGCGATTCGATATTTCTCGCGTATGGTAATAATGACAGTTTTTACTTGCAATTCGATATTATCAGACCTCATTCATCCTTCAAAGTTTTTAAAACGTTTAAAAACCCACCACAGGACATTTCATACTAGGAAACATCACACAATGTCAGTCCATTTTTTTTTCTTTCGGGGGATTAGTAATCTCCCTAATCTTTACTTTAAAACCGTACCGAAGTCCAGTTCCTCAGAAGGGAAAAGAACTTTTCCTTGAGCACAAGCCAGCGCCATCATCAATGCAGAACAAGCTTTGCCAGATGATAGGGGCCAGATAATTCTGAATTAGTTTCTATCCGGAAGCTTTGAAAGATGTGTTTTCTAGCCCTCCAAAGGCCACTTCACAAACACTATTTAATACACATAAAATGGAAAATAAAAAGATAACCGCAGATCCGTACAACACTGAGAGCATCTCTCCCCTCTGCCCAATCACTGCAATGTCTGCTCGAATATATTTGTCCGTGTGGAATACGTAGCTAAGCCCGAGCACAGAACGAAAAGTTCTAGAACTTCTAGCCAGTAGAAAAGATATTTATACAGAGTATTAATTATCACGTTTCATTCCCCCAGAGAACTTATCTTAGAATGAAATTAAATGTTGTGAGTATGGATACACTACAATATTGAGGTACAGAATATCTCAAGGTCAAGCAAGTTGTCTCACTGTTCCAGACATTGTGTATATAACACATTTACTGATGGTACAGTTTTCTTTAAATATCTATATCCTATCTATCTATCCTATCATCGTATGCTATCTATCTATCAATTATCTACATCATCTATTCATCTATCTGATCTAACACTACTCTACATCACCATCTATCTATCTATCATTTTCTATCTATCTCACTACATCTTCATCTATCTATCTACACTATCTATTACATCTATCTATCTATATATCATCATCTATCATTACATACTATCTATCTATCTATCTATCTATCTATACTATCTATCTATCTATCTACCGTCTGTTCTGTCTGCCTATTATCTATCTATCTATCTATCTATCTATCTATCTATCTATCTACTCTGTCTGTCTGTCTGCCTATTATCTATCTAGTCATCTATCTATCTTTCTATCTATCTAGTATCTATCTATCTAGTTACTTTGTCGTTCTGTCAGGATCAATTTACATTTGTGACATTGCCCAAAGCAAACAAAAAATATAAAATAATAAAACACGTTAGTATAGAGGGGTTCACAGTAGAGGGTAATGGGTATTCATGAAAAGTAATATAATGGACAGTACCTATAACGAGGTATATTGGGGTTCAGGCCAGGGATATAACTATTGGGGAAGGATAAGGGGATAACTGGGCAAGGAGTCCACGGACATTAAGTTAATTTATGCTCCTCTCAGTCTGTGACTGCCGTTACTAGTGTACCCATATTTTACTGTGTATATATCATCTATATATCTCAGTCTGTGACATGCCGTTACAAAGTGTACCCAATATTTACTGTGTATAATCATCTATCTATCTCAGTCTGTGACATGCCATTACATAGTGTACCCCGATATTTACTGTGTATATATCATCTATCTACTCAGTCCTGTGACATGCTGTTACATAGAGTACCCCAATATTTACGTGTATATATCCTCTATCTATCTCAGTCTGTGACTGTCTTACATAGTGTACCCCAATATTTACTGTGTATATATCATCTATCTATCTCAGTCTGTGACTGCCGTTACATAGTGTACCCAATATTAGTGTGATCATCCTTATCTATCTCAGTCTGTGACATGCCGTTACATAGTGTGCCCCAATATTTACTGTGTATCTTCCTCTATCTATCTCATCTGTGACATGCCATTACATGTGTACCCCCAATATTACGTGTATCTATCATCTTCTATCTCAGTCTGTAACATGCCGTTACATAGTGTACCCCAATATTTTACTTGTATATATCTATCTATCTCAGTCTTGACAGGCCATAAATAGTGTACCCCCTATTTACTGTGTATATATCATCTATCTATCTCATCTGTGACATGCCGTTACATAGTGTACCCCAATATTTACTGTGTATATATCTATCTATCTATCTCAGTCTGTGACATGTCATTACATAGTGTAACCCAATATTTACAGTGTAACTATCATCTATCTATGTCGTCTGGTGACATGTCGTTACATAGTGTTTCCCCAATATTTACTGTGTATATATCCTCGATCTATCTCAGTCTGTGACTGGCGTTACAATAGTGTACCCCAATATTTACTGGTATATTATCATCTATCTCAGTCTGTAACATGCGATTACTAGTGTACCCCAATATTTTACTGTGTATATATCTATCTATCTCAGTCTGTGACATGCCATTACATAGTGTACCCCAATATTTACTGTGTATCTATCATCTATCTATCTCAGTCTGTAACATGCCGTTACATAGTGTACCCCAATATTTACTGTGTATATATCTATCTCAGTCTGTGACAGGCCATTACATAGTGTACCCCAACTATTTACTGTTTATATCATCTATCTATCTCAGTCTGTGACACTGCCGTTACTAGTGTACCCCAATATTTACTGTGTATATACTATCTATCTATCTCAGTCTGTGACATGTCATAACTAGTGTACCCCAATATTTACAGTGTATATATCATCTATCTTGGCAGTCTGTGACATGTCGTTACATAGTGTTCCCCATATACTGTGTATATATCCTCTATCTATCTAGTCTGGTGACATGGCGTTTACATAGTGGTACCCCAATATTTACTGTGGCTTCTTTCCTCTCCCAGCAGGATATATAGTTTTCTCTCTTCAATCTAAGCATGTTTGAGTCTAGGATAAAGTCCGACAGCATCTTGAAATGGGGGTCCCGTATCGAAATGGGGGTCTGTATTGAAATGGGATTCCGTATGAAATGGGGGTCCCCGTATTGAAATGGGGGTCCCGTATGTTGTATTTGGGAGGTGGCAGTGTAGAAGGAACTGGGTCCATCTTCTAGGTTCCCTGGTCACAGTGCTGGCACAGTCTGTTCTCTCTTGGTTTATATGTCTGTCTGTGTTGGGTAGATTGGATTTCTAGCTGTGTGCACTCAGTCTGTAGAGACTCAGGACTTGTCTCTCTTTAGGTTTGTGATATTCTCCAGGTAGGGGCCATTTTGTGTTCTCTGTCCAGTGCCTGGTATATAGTTAGTTTCTGGGACTTTATTTCTTTCTTCCATTCATCACGTAATCCATTGGCTCTTGGTTATGGCGGCTGTGATTGGAGGTTTAGACAGGTTCTGTGAGTGTGGGTTTGATGTTAGTAGGGAGCTGATGAGTTGTTTCAGTGCACATGGCTTTCCTGGTCTTTGTGTTGTGTATTGAGGCTTTATAATGGTAAGAGTTGGGGCCACTGTTCTGTAGGTGAGTCAGATTGGGCCCTTTATTGTATCTCAGCAGAGTAATAGGAATCTGCCAACTCAGCCCGACAAGCGCTGTTTGATGGACTGCGATGGACCTGGAGGAGGTGGTTACAGATTCCAGATGGAGTATTCTGGGGGGCCAGATTCCCATTGTGATTGGTCTGGATAGGAGACAGGGCCCCATATTCACTGCCATAGAGTAGGATCAGGGAGATGACACTGTTGGAGACTTTACCGGTGGTTTAGGTGATACAGTTTTCTTATTGCATAGAAGGTTCGGAGGCTTTTGCTTTCAAATCTCTATAGCGCCCTAAAGCTCCCAGAATGGTTGATCTCCAGGCGAGATAAGTAGATTTCTCTGTTCTGCTGAGTATCTCGTTATTCAAGTGAATGAAGGCCGGTGTGTTGTTGTTTTTTTTTCTTCTGGAACATCTTAATTTTAGCTTTATTTGGATTCATGGGAAGTGAACTCGGATTCAAGTTGTGGGTTCTAGCCCAACCCAATTTTGAGGTTAAACTCCTATCTCTAGTACCAATTTTCTGGTACTGGTATTCTTTCGGAACTGCTAGTTTAAAAAATCTGCAGATTTGGTGGAATTTTCAAAAAGTTGGAACATATTTAAAGTTGGAAAAAAATTTAAAAATCAAGATAGAAAAGTCAAAAATACTCCTGTTCAATTTGGTTTCAAATCAAATTTTCATTTCATTCTGCAGAACCAGGGACGGAACAAAATTTGCCAATTTCGTTCATCTCTAGTCCTGGTGTTCAATTGATCTCCAATGGATTTTACATGCTCAAGTACAATGAGCGTCTATGTAACAATTAAAGAAGCACGGTACTTCATGCAAATCACAGAATGCAATGACAAATTCCAAGTTTTCCAGAGCTGTTTCGTTTCTAATTAAAATTCCTCTGAGAAGACGTTCAGTTGTTTTACATAAATGTCTATTTTTTTAAATTGACAATATATCCATAACAATTTAAATTTAAGTTTATTCTGTTTTTTAATAAACATTATAGGATAATGCCATTTGAATATCATGATTTGGTACGAATGAAACTCATTTGACTTTATTGAACCATATATTTTAATTAAAACATCTCTCAAAAACACATTTAGGTGCTTGTTATGGGCTTAAAGTAGCCTACACTTTGCAGTAAGGATCAATTTGTGCGCTGAAGGCCTGGGTTTGAATCCATCCTTAGCTACATACTGCAATGAGTTTCCATTTGCTTATTTAGCTTATTTAGCAGCGAAGTTTCCGCCAGGCACTATACTTTACCACCACAATTGTAAAGAGATACTAAGAGTTTTTTTGTGTGACAGGACAGAACTACCACTTACCCACCAATCAGTTATCAGGTCCACTTACCCACCAATCATTATCAGGTCCACTTATCAGGTCCACTTACCCCACACTCAGTTTATCAGGTCCACTTATCAGGTCCACTTACCCACAATCAGTTATCAGGTCCACTTACCCACCAATCAGTTATCAGGTCCACTTATCAGGTCCACTTACCCACCAATCAGTTTCAGGTCCACTTATCAGTCCACTTACCCACAATCAGTTATCAGGTCCACTTACCCACCAATCAGTTATCAGGTCCACTTATCAGGTCCTACCACCAATCAGTTATCAGGTCCACTTATCAGGTCCACTACCCACCAATCCAGTTATCAGGTCCCTTATCAGGTCCACTTACCCACCATCAGTTCAGGTCACTTACCCACCAATCAGTTATCAGGTCCACTTATCAGGTCCACTTACCACCAATCAGTTATCAGAAAGTGTACTCCAAGTAACCAATAAGTCAATAAAACAGAATGAACAAGGAGGGGGGTAGTGAACAAAACTATGAAGCACACACTTAATAATTCTCAATATCTATACAATAGATCCAGTAGCGTAACTTTGAAGACACAGGTTCGTTTTGGGATATACTCAGAATAGGACAATAGCCTTTAAATGATTTTATATCATTTATTAAAAGGTAAAAGGAGTGCAAATATACAGAAAAACGCTAGGTTAATTACTGAAACATAAAGGTAACACACAGGTGAAAGTAAATCGTTTAAAAGAAAGAATACTTAAAGGGCATGTCCACCCCCAAACCAAATCTCCCCCACTACTGCCCCACTGTGTATTGTTTAAAAATTCTTACCTTACCTCTCTGCTCCAAATGGTTCCATCTGTAATGTCTGCCTGAAGTCCTAGAAAGTAAAGAATAGGAGCCTGGCTGGAGGGAAAATGTCTCACTTGCTAAGTGCAGCCCTCCTTCCCTAACCCTGTTAGGTTTCCCTGTGCCCCTAGTTGTTAAATCCCTTTTCTGTGAGTGTAGGGGACCCTCTCCCACCCCCCACCGCTATATTAGCTTGTAAAAAACTTACCCGAGCTCTACATCCTCTTTGCCCCGGCATTCTACACTGTCGGAAGCCGCATCCGTGATTGGCTGCCTCTCAGCCAATCATGAACGTGGCTGCCGGTCCGGACCCCTGCTTGCAAAACTTGTTAATCCAGTATGGGAAATGAACAAGTCCAAAATTATATTCCCTAATGGAAGCCAATATATGGTCTGTCCGATTGGCCAATGTCCCTTGTTAAATGTTGATGTTATGACAAACTCTTGGGTTGAGTCCTTACTCCCATTTATCCTTTCTCCTGAAAATGGGAGCGGTCAGCTCTCTAGAGTTTGGGCTTGGTTCTGCCCTGAAAGGTGAACCTGTTTTTTTGGAGGGAACCTTTAAACTCCAATTTCCTCTATCCGCACTGCTACTGTACAGTCACATTCAAAATATTAGCATGGTGGTCAATACCTGATTTTAAATAAAATGATGCCAAACATGATATATATTGGAGTTTGTAGGCCTAAGAAGAAGAATATTTTGAGTTTGGTTCTGGATATCATATTCTTCCAGGTATCAATAGTGCAGCTTAGATTCCAGTATAAACTGAGCATTTTGGCAGGGGTGCACACTACCATGAAGCAACTGAAACTTTTCTCAGGGCGAACCCTACAGAACAATCAAAAGGCGGTAGTTAGTTAAAAAAAAAAATCTCCATCCTGCAATACTGCATTTCAGCATCAGCACCAGTCCACTATGATGATGAAGCAACACCCACTTTACGTGCCGCCACCTATTTGCCGATAGGTGGCATTTAGAATTGTTTCAGGTGTCTAAACCCTAGGAAGACTCCTGCATTTTGGAAAAATTTACATACTCTTTATCCTGAATTATTAAGAAATATGAATTGCCTTTGAACTAACATTTGGTTTTAAACCAGCTGTCCTCATGGTGTTATTGTGCCACAATGTCTGGGCCATGCGGATTACTGGTGGGACATTTACCACCTACTGCTTAGGCAGGTATCCTGCTGGGTTGAACAAACATCAAATGGAGCTAGGGCCGACCTGGGCAAAGTAAGGCCTGGGGGCACATGCGGCCCTTTGGTGCCCATGACTGGCCCCTCAAATTAGACCTGACCAAGTGTAAAATATTACACTTTCTAAAAGTTGCAGCAAATAAAAAACAAAACTTTATGTTTCCAATGAACCAGGGATATTAATTTCCTGTTATAAAATACAGTTTTGCAATTTCTATTATGAGAACGGTGTACAATATTTAGGTTTATATAAGTAAATGTTTTTGATGTTGGCCAAAGTAAGTATTTTTGGTCTTCAAAGAAATGTTCAACTTACCTTATATCCTTTTACTTGGTGTCCGACATACCTCCTAACATTTCAATAATCTTGACCAGGGTGAGGGTGGAGCTTACCTCTGGCCACACCCAGCCACTAAAATGCTTGAAACACTCAAGCCCAGCCCATTGTGGGCAAAGCTTGGCAGTCTGGGACACCAGGACAGGCTTATTAAAAGGGAACTATAGTGTGTATTAGACGCTTGGGTCAGGGATACAGGACTGGTAATTCCTACCTCCCAATAATGTTTCTATGAGGGTCACCAGCCCAAAGAAAACTGATTCTGTCAGTCTTCCTTTTGGCTTTAGAACTATATTAATACAGGAATAGTCCAGGACTAACCTGGCAAATGAAAACTGGACGTGCTGTAGCTTCTCACAAAATGATATTGGGAGGTTCAGTAGGAATAATCAATTCTATCGCCCTTCCCCAAGTACTTTTACAATAAAAAAAATTATTAGAGTATAGTATTGTATGAAATTGTTAACATTGGGGTTATAATTTCCGGGTAAGGGACCCAATTCCAAAGCTGGGCATAGAAAGAAGGGGCAACTGTATAGTTAGGATGATGTTGGAATTGAGCTCCTGACCAGGGTTCAAATCCTGGCTCAAGGCAGTACATTAAACAGTAAAGAGTCTTCGGGCTCCCTAATAGACATTTTACTCGCAGATTCAATATTTACTCGTGTAAAGGTATAATAGACATTTACTTGCGGATTCAGATATTTCTCGCGTATAGGTATAATAGACATTTTACTGCGGATTCGATATTTACTCCGCGTATAGGTATAATAGACATTTTACTTGCGTGATTCGATATTTATCGTGTATAGGTATAATAGACATTTCACTTGCGGATTCGATATTTACTCGCGTATAGGTATAAAGACATTTTACTTGCGGATTCGATATTTACTCGCGTATAGGTATAATAGACATTTTAACTTGTGGATTTGATATTTACTCGCGTATAGGTATATAGACATTTTACTCGCGGATTCGTATTTACTCGCGTATAGGTATAATAGACATTTTACTCACTGATTCGATATTTACTCGCGTATAGGTATAATAGACATTTACTCACTGATTCGATATTTACTCGCGATAGGTATAATAGACATTTTACTTGCAGATTACTATATTACTCACGTATAGGTATAAATGACATTTTACTTGCGGATTCGATATTTACTCGCGTATGGTATAAAGACATTTTACTTGCAGATTCGATATTTACTCGCGTATAGGTATAATAGACATTTTACTTGTGGATTCGATACTCGCGTATAGGTATAATAGACATTTTACTTGCGGATTCGATATTTACTCACGTATAGGTATAATAGACATTTTACTTGCGGATTCGATATTTACTCGCGTATAGGTATAATAGACATTTTACTTGCGGATTCGATATTTACTCGTGTATAGGTATAATAGACTTTTACTTGTGGATTCGATATTTACTCGCGTATAGGTATAATAGACATTTTACTTGTGGATTCGATACTCGCGTATAGGTATAATAGACATTTTACTTGCATATTCGATATTTACTCACGTATAGGTATAATAGACATTTTACTTGCGGATTCGATATTTACTCGCGTATAGGTATAATAGACATTTTACTTGCAGATTCGATATTTACTCGCGTATAGGTATAATAGACATTTTACTTGCGGATTGGATATTTACTCGCATATAGGTATAATAGACATTTTACTTGCGGATTCGATATTTACTCACGTATAGGTATAATAGACATTTTACTTGCGGATTCGATATTTACTCGCGTCATAGGTATAATAGACATTTTTACTTGCAGATTCGAATTTACTCGCGTATAGGTATAATAGACATTTTACTTGCGGATTCGATATTTACTCGCGGTATAGGTATAATAGACATTTTACTTGCGATTGGATATTTACTCTGTTTGTATATTGGTATAATAGACATTTACTTGCATCGATATTACTCGTTTGTATAATAGACATTTACTTGCGAATCGATATTTACTTGCGTATAGGTATAATAGAACATTTTTACTTGCGGATTCGATATTTACTCACGTATAGGTAAATAGACATTTTACTTGTGGATTTGATATTTACTCGCGTATAGGTATAATAGACATTTTACTTGTGGATTTGATATTTACTCGCGTATAGGTATAATAGACATTTTACTTGCGGATTCGATATTTACTCGCGTATAGGTATAATAGACATTTTACTGCAGATTCGATATTTACTCGCGTATAGGTATAATAGACATTTACTTGCAGATTCGATATTTACTCGCGTATAGGTTAATAGACATTTTACTTGCGGATTCGATATTTACTCGCGTATAGGTATAATAGACATTTACCTGCGGATTGGATATTTACTCGTGTTAGTATAATAGACATTTACTTCAGAATTCGATATTACTCGTGTATAGGTATAATAGACATTTTACTTGCGAATTCGATATTTACTTGCGTATAGGTATAATAGACATTTTACTTGCGGATTCGATATTTACTCACGTATAGGTATAATAGACATTTTACTTGTGGATTTGATATTTACTCGCGTATAGGTATAATAGACATTTTACTTGTGGATTTGATATTCACTCGCGTATATGTATAATAGACATTTTACTCACGGATTCGATACTCGCGTATAGGTATAATAGACATTTTACTTGCAGATTCGATATTTACTCACGTATAGGTATAATAGACATTTTACTTGCGGATTCGATATTTACTCGCGTATAGGTATAATAGACATTTTACTTGCAGATTCAATATTTACTCGCGTATAGGTATAATAGACATTTTACTTGCGGATTCGATATTTACTCGCGTATAGGTATAATAGACATTTTACTTGCGGATTGGATATTTACTCGTGTATAGGTATAATAGACATTTTACTTGCAGATTCGATATTTACTCGTGTATAGGTATAATAGACATTTTACTTGCGAATTCGATATTTACTTGCGTATAGGTATAATAGACATTTTACTTGCGATTCGATATTTACTCACGTATAGGTATAAAACATTTTACTTGTGGATTTGATATTTACTCGCGTATAGGTATAATAGACATTTACTTGTGGATTTGATATTACTCGCGTATAGTATAATAGACATTTTACTTGCAGATTCGATAGTTACTCGCGTATAGGTATATAGACATTTTACTTGCGGATTCGATATTACTCGCGTATAGGTATAATAGACATTTTACCTGCGGATTGGATATTTACTCGTGTATAGGTATAATAGACATTTTACTTGCAGATTCGATATTTACTCGTGTTATGATAATAGACTTTTACTTGCGATTCGATATTTACTTTACTCGCGTATAGGTATAATAGACATTTTACTCGTGGATTCGATACTCGCGTATAGGTATAATAGACATTTTACTCGTGGATTCGATACTCGCGTATTGGTATAATAGACATTTTACTCACGGATTCGATACTCACGTATAGGTATAATAGACATTTTACTTGTGGGATTTGATATTTAACACTCCCCCACTCGCGTATAGGTATAATAGACATTTTACTTGCGGATTCGATATTTACTCATGTATAGGTATAATAGACATTTTACTTGCGGATTCGATATTTACTCACGTATAGGTATAATAGACATTTTACTTGTGGATTCGATATTTACTCACGTATAGGTATAATAGACATTTTACTTGCAGATTCGATATTTACTCGCGTATAGGTATAATAGACATTTTACTTGCGGATTCAATATTTACTCCCGTATAGGTATAATAGACATTTTACTTGCGGATTCGATATTTACTCGCGTATAGGTATAATAGACATTTTACTTGCGGATTCGATATTTACTTGCGTATAGGTATAATAGACATTTTACTTGCGGATTCGATATTTACTTGCGTATAGGTATAATAGACATTTTACTAGTGGATTCGATATTTACTTGCGTATAGGTATAATAGACATTTTACTTGCGGATTCGATATTTACTTGCGTATAGGTATAATAGACATTTTACTTGCGGATTCAATATTTACTCGCGTATAGGTATAATAGACATTTTACTCGCGGATTCGATATTTACTCGCGTAAAGGTATAATAGACATTTTACTTGCGGATTCGATATTTACTCGTGTATTGGTATAATAGACATTTTACTCGCGGATTCGATATTTACTCGCGTATTGGTATAATAGACATTTCACTTGCGGATTCGATATTTACTCGCGTATTGGTATAATAGACATTTTACTCGCGGATTTAGACATTTACTTGCAGATTCGATATTACTCGCGTATAGGTATAATAGACATTTTACTGCAGATTCGATTTACTCACGTATAGGTATAATAGACATTTTACTTGCAGATTCGATATTTACTCACGTATAGGTATAATAGACATTTTACTGCAGATTCGTATTTACTGCGTATAGGTATAATAACATTTTACTTGCAGATTCGATATTACTCACGTATAGGTTAATAGACATTTTACTTGCGGATTCGATATTTACGTGTATAGGTATAATAGACATTTTACTCACGGATTCGATATTTACCAGCGTATAGGTATAATAGACATTTTACTGTGGATTCGATATTTACTCACGTATAGGTATATAGACATTTTACTTGTGGATTCGATATTACTCACGTATAGGTATATAGACATTTTACTTGCAGATTCGATATTTACTCGCGTATAGGTATAATAGACATTACTTGTGGATTCGATATTTACTCACGTATAGGTATAATAGACATTTTACTTGCAGATTCGTATTTACTCGCGTATAGGTATAATAGAAATTTTACTTGTGGTATCGTATTTACTCCGTATAGGTATAATAGACATTTTACTTGCAGATTCGATATTTACTCGCTGATAGGTATAATAGACATTTTACTTGTGGATTCGATATTTACTCGTGTATAGGTATAATAGACATTTTACTTGCAGATTCGATATTTACTGCGTATAGGTATAATAGACATTTTACTGTGGATTCGATATTACTCGGTAAGGTATAATAGACATTTTACTCGCGGATTCGATATTATACGCGTATAGGTATAATAGACATTTTACTTGCGGATTCGATATTTATCGCGTATAGGTCTAATAGACATTTTATCGCGGTTCGATATTTACTCGGTATAGGTATAATAGAGATTTTACTTGCAGATTCGATATTTACTCGCGTATAGGTATAATAGACATTTTACTCACGGATTCGATACTCGCGTATCGGTATAATAGACATTTTACTCACGGATTCGATACTCGCGTATAGGTATAATAGACATTTTATTCACGGATTGATACTGTGTATAGGTATAATAGACATTTACTTGTGGATTCGATATTTACTCGTGTATAGGTAAATAGACATTTTACTCACGGATCGATACTCGCGTATAGGATAATAGACATTTACTCACGGATTCATACTCGGTATAGGTATAATGACATTTTACTTGTGGATTCGATATTACTCGTGTATAGGTAAATAGACATTTTACTCACGGATTCGATACTGCGTATAGCTATAATAGACATTTTACTCACGGATTCGATACTCGCGTATAGGTATAATAGACATTTTACTCACGGATTCGTTATATCACGTATAGGTATAATAGACATTTACTCACGGATTCGATACTCGCGTATATGTATAATAGACATTTTACTTGCGGATTGGATTTTTACTCGCGTATAGGTATAATAGACATTTTATTTGGATTCGATATTACTCACGTATAGGTATAATAGACATTTTACTTGCAGATTCGATATTTACTCGCGTATAGGTATAATAGACATTTTACTTGCAGATTCGATATTTACTCACGTATAGGTATAATAGACATTTTACTTGCGGATTGGATATTTACTCGCGTATAGGTATAATAGACATTTTACTCACGGATTCGATACTCACGTATAGGTATAATAGACATTTTACTTGCGGATTCGATATTTACTCGGTATAGGTATAATAGACAATTCCTTGTGGATCTGATATTACTCGTGTAGAAGTATAATAGATATTTTACTTGAGGATTCGAATTTACTCACGTATAGGTATAATAACATTTTACTTGTGGATTGATATTACTCAGTGATAGGTATAATAGACATTTTACTTGCAGATTCGAATTTACTAGCGGCGCGTATAGGTTATAATAAGACAAATTTTACTTCGGATTGGATATTTACTCGCGTATAGGTATAATAACATTTTACTTGCGTATTCGCTACTTCGCTTAATAGGTTAATAGACATTTTACTTTGCATATGGCTTTCCTTGAACGTTGGAAACTTCAATAAGTATCAAAAGTCCGGAAAATATCAAAAATCCGAGTCCGGGATAGTTTGAGAGTTCGAGTCCGTTTGAACTCAATAGTTCAGCTCGAACTCGGGTTATGTTTGTAGTTCTAGTCCATCTCTAGTCCCTCCTGTCGCCCATGGAGAGAGCGCCCTAGATGGCTGCAGCTCCGAGCGCTTTATATTCGCCAGAAGGAAAGTGCCTGTATAAATGTTATTTCATTCTATAAAATATGTCACTGGAAATCTTCTTAAAGGGAATGTCCACTGAGAAAACCCAATTTTTTTTTCTAAACTGTATTTAAATAACGTGAAAGTGGGGTTTGAGTGAGCTTGCCCTTTAATCTTCCCTTCCCGTTCTGCTACCCAGATCTGTAAGAATCTTTCTCTGGTATCTGAATGGAAAAGGGCAAGTAATTAGATTTTCTTTTGCTCTCATTTGCCGCCCCCCCCCCCCCATATGACCTTTGATTATAGCAAACAAATGAAAATCATAAACACACAATCATACACTTTCATAATCCTTCCAAATCCATCAATAACAGAAGTGTGAAAATGACTGTTAAGAGGTTATTATTGAATTGAAAATGAACTGTTTATGGTGTAGAAATCTGCATAAGGCTTGCGATTGTTTCAGTCAGGTTCTAGATAGTTTTGTGATGTGATGCTTTGGGCTTAAAACATTCTATATCCCACCTACACCATAAATGGTGTTGAAAAAAGATTTGGGACTTGGATGTGACAACAATGCCAGGCAGCAACGGCTAGAGCCAGCATGGTCTTGTCTTGTATAAAGAGGGGAATAGATTCAAGGGAGAAAAATATTATTCTCCCTCTTACAAGGCACTGGTAAGGCCTCATTTGGAACATGTGGTGTGGCTGCAAGGGCTGCAAAAACATCATTGGTATTAATTTTAATCGAGGAGTCTATGAGTAAGGGTAGTGCTACAATGCGTTAGACTTTGCGCTAAGTACAGTATCGCCGCAAAGGGCGTTCAAACCGTCGCCCGCGGTAACACTTTTGCGGCGATGTGCTTTGCCTTTACAAATATGCGAAAAGCGTTATTTTTGCCACAGCGATGTGCGGCGGTCGTTTTTTGGGCGGCATTAACGGCCCTTATAAATTGCCCCTTAGTTTGGAGTGTTTGATTGATTAATTATTTCTATTATTAACTCATAAAACCTTCTGGATACAACTGAATTTTTTTTAAAGGGTATGTCCATTCCAAGGACTGTGTGCGGTGAGAATGTCAGTGGCGTTGGAGTCCTTCAGTGGCGCAGGAGCGATTCGCCACTACGGACTCCAACTTAAGACCTTCCGGTTTAAAGTTAAAAGTTGGGGGACATTCACTTTAAAATCAGCAACAAAAGGAGAAATGTGAGGATCTCTGGGTAAAGAGTTTCTTTATAGTTTGATATTCTTATAAAGATGAGTTATATTTTTAATGTATGCCTTCGATGATGACGGTTTAAAATCATAAAATCAATTAAAATAAGCACGCTTCCATTGTGATTAATAGGTTGCCTAATGCACTGTTAAACACGAGTCTCAAAGATAATTCAAGGTAGCAATTTACCTGCATTAATTATCATGCTGGGTAGGTAGAATACAGAAGAGAAATAACCAATCTCCTTTTCAGAAATGAAAAGCATCATTACTAACCTGTCAGTCTACTCACTTAAATATGTATCTACACTAGAGATGTCCGAACTTCGCAAAATCCGCGAGCGGACCCATTAAATTTGAAAATACGAGGATTCTTCAAAATACGATGATTCTTCGAATAATCTGCGATTTCTTGTATTTTCCCGTATTTTCGAAAATACGAGAAATCCCCAGAATTTCGAATTTTTCGAAAACGCGTGTTTTCTAAAATACGAGAAATCCTCATAATTTTGAAGATTTTCAAAAACGCGGTTCGGAAAAGTTCGAGGCAGAAAATCGGAAATCCGCGATATCCCCGTTCGCGAACGAGGTAAATCCGCCGCAGATCCGGGTTCGGATCCATGAACTGGCCATCACTAATCTACACATCTACTGCAATAGTCTATGCATAATGTAGCTGTCATCTGTATTGTATACTATTGTGTTGTTTTCATAATATTTCTGCCTTACAACAGACTTTTCAAGTTTTAGAAAGATCCTTGATATAGAAAGAAACTTCACAGATTTCCCTTTTCTTAAGATCACGGAATGCACAAAAATGGCCAAGGTGTCCAAGTTTATTCTGCAGCTTAAAGTATGTGAATGACAAGAACAAAATCACCCCTTTTAAACTCATTTACAAAGTGGTTAATATGATGAGTTTAACAAGGGGGTTTGCTCGCTGCTTAATCTGTGGCTGTGACACTCACAGTACCATTGTTCCCCCTTGACACTGGCTGAGCATGCCCACTTCAATCCCACTGCTTGGATACAGCATCATCAGCTGCATCATAAGACCTAACCGAACTTCTTAAAGTTATTAAAGCTAGCCACAAAAAGTTATCTCTCCTAAAGGTGCCCTTAGCAGAGCTAAACACAGAAAATGGTTGCAAGCCTGTTACTAGCTTCATAAAGGTTTAATTTGTGACAGATACAGCATGAAGACACACAGTGCAGACAGGTGACAAGTGAAACTATAAATGCCTATATTTGTAGATTGGCAACAGCCAGAGACATCATCCTTGGCCTATTTAAAGGTACAGTACCAGAGAGCTCTTTACATTGGTCCTTGTTTGAGAGCAATCTATGGAAACACAGCTTTACTTTAATAACAGGATCGCTAATTTTAATGCCCACTCTATAGAGCATTATAGTGATAGATGTTGCCAATGTAAAATATTGACCATTATAATTTCTATGTAAAGTGATCGTTTTATTTGTATATTCAGCACCAAAAATTAACCCATATTCCATATTGTTTCGTATATTTAAGGGGGAGATCCCATATAGCTGTTTTTCGTCTAAAACCCACGTTAACCCCAAAAAATTCGGGTTAACGTGGGTTTTAGACGGAATTTAGAGCACAGCGCCGTTTCCACATTTTTTTTGCTAACGATCCAAAACCTCTGCCGTTAAGGTTTGCGCTACCTCGTAAAGGTTTAGGAGCGTTAAGGACGCGCTCCTTACCTTAGCCCCCGATCCCGCGATGCAATAACTGACGTAATCTTGTTTACTTCAGTTATTGTATCGCGGGATCGGGCTAAGGTAAGTAACGCGAGCCCGCCATATTGTATCTCCCCGTAAGTTTCATTTAAAATCAGGCTTAACAATATTTGCGAAATGTAAATGATAACTACGTCTCTCACTTGTCGTGATCTTTGCAAATAACTTGGCTGATCATTTTCAGACCAATATTCCGTGTCCGTCTACCGAAGAAGCCCCACAAGGGTCGGTTTTTCTGGATGAATTCATTTGCATTGATCTAAACTGGGCTATAGGATATAAAAAAAGATATTTAAAATATTGGATAATGTATAAAGTCTTTGTTCTTCCTAGTCACAGTTTTTAAAGCTCTCACTTTCTTAGGGATCGAACCACAAAAAACAAACCTGATTCCCATGTTCTATGGTTCCCCGTGTGTATTATTGTTTGCCTGACTCGGTGGTGGAAATATATTTTTGTTCCATTATTATCAAGACGTAATTGTTTAGTGCTGATTTTACAAAAAATAGGTTCCAGGATATCATGTGTGCTACACAACAGACAATCCCTTTAAAATTACCATGTGAATTATGTACTGTGTGCTAACTTTAATCTCCCTGATCATTCTTTTTATTGAAGGTTAATAAGGGAATTAATTGTATTTGTTGCTGGACATTTATCTCTTTCCACTAAATAAGATTAGGATTTAGTTTAGAGAGTATCCAATTATGCTGCTGACTTCAAGGCAACCCATTGTTGTTACATTCACAACCAGGTCTGATTTAATTCATTTTCTTATTTGTTCTGTACAGTGGCCACAAATGTGTAGTCGTGTTTTTCAAGACCTTAAGCTGGGTACTATGATGAGAATATTTCGGTCCGATCCCCGATAGTTCAGTGTATCGGTCGATCAGACCGAATTATCGCATCCAAATGCAGCCATGTCCGACCGATCGTTCGTCCAAATCGGACGATCGGACTGGTGGAAAACCTTGTCCCGATCGTGCGGTCCTCTATGGACCGCATGATCGGTTGCGGTAACTGTCGGACCGGCTGCTTTTGGCCGCGACCGACAGTCCTTCCTCCTGGCCGACCGTTCGAAAGTATTGAACGGTCGGTAAGGAGGAAAAATTGCTAGTGTGTAACCTAGATTTTAGAGGGGAAAATCCCTTTTATATCATTATTAAGTTGAAAGAGCAGGAGATTAGAAAGACAAGGACATGGTAAGATGTCCACATACTTGGACAAGTTACAGTACATAATGAATATATGAATTCTGCAAACCACATAGTTCTTTTGAATTGATAGACATTTGTCTGTCAATATGAACTTTTAAATGCAAATCCTCAAACCCAACAAACAGAGAAGCCGTCATTCTTTGAACAGGTCCATAAGTAATTCTTATTGGGATCACTGAAATTTAATTAAGTCTCCAAGAATGTCATATTGTACCATGTTCTTGCTTGTGAAGGCTCTCATCCATCCAGGTCATGGTATATCTATAATATTCATTCACCTAGGTCATGGTATATCTATAATATTCATTCATCCAGGTCACAGTATATCTGTAATTTCATTTATCCAGGTCACGGTATATCTGTAATATTCATCCATCCAGGTCCCCAGTCTGGTATACCTGTAATATTCATTCATCCAGGTCATGGTATATCTGTAATATTCATTCATCCCGGTCACGGTATATCTGTAATATTCATCCATCCAGGTCATGGTATATCTGTAATATTCATCCATCCAGGTCACGGTATATCTATAATATTCATTCATCCAGGTCACGGTAATATCTGTAATATTCATCCATCCAGGTCACGGTATATCTGTATATTCATCCATCCAGGTCAAGGTATATCTATAATATTCATTCATCCATGGTCACGGTATATCTGTAATTTCATCTCCAGTCACGTATTCTGTAAATTCTCCTCCGGTCATGGTATATCTATAATTTCATTCTCCAGGTCATGGTATATCTGTTGTATTCTTAGATCAATTGACTTGAAGTTTGGTTCTTGAAGACGTTTTCTAGTCATCTGACTGGCTCAACTCAGAATGACTTGTACAAGAATCTTGGCAATTATGTACCCTGGAAAATCCCATTAGCATCATCACAGCCACGTGTTAAGGGTGTGATTGGATAGTGGCTAAGAGGTTTATAGGAACGCCCAGAGTAGGTGTCAAAACAGCATTGTACATGGCCGACAGTTGTGTCGATCCCCCCCCCCTATTTAGGGTTGTTTCTTTATTTTCACATAAATGCCTCCTTAACAAACCCTCTCTTTAACCAGTCATGTTCCTTCGCCAGTATGTTAACATTACAATCTTCAAAGTATGTCCTTTATCCTTAATGCAGGTACACGGCTGAGTCCAGACCCGAGGTATTGGCTCTTCTGTGCTGGGCCATACGTTGATGTGAGAGGTGTCAAGGAGGCCATTTAAAAACACCATAAACATTACTGTCATTATGATCGTTTTTTTACACCTCCAATTCACCCATCTATGAATGTTGCTCTATGACTTTGGTGCCTGGGTCTTGTATTTGCAAAGTCCAAGTTTAAAACACACAGATTATTCCTGAGCCCTAGGATACCTGGAACTGAATGAATAAAAAATTTTGAATGGCATCCCTTCATCTTGATAGAAATGCTCTTGTGACATTTGACAACTGACTGGGCAATCATTTCCCCGTTATTCATTGATTGGACAATTAAGTGCGGAACACAGAAAGGTAAAACTGCAACAGGAATAGTTATTGATCTATTCACCCATTAACTGTGAATTGGCCTGAATATCTATTAATGTATGACCAATTTCCAGCAAGTCAGGGTATCCAGATGAAGTAGCCATAATGCTGATATGCCTTACAACCACCGTAAACACCGTACCGGACGACGTGAACCACAATGTAGAAATAGGTGTAGCATATGATGACACAACTGGAGCTGTGCAAAAAAAGGACAAACTTTATTTAAGGAAACATGCGTGCTACGTATTTCAGACAATGGTCCTTTCTGAAGCACGCCACATGTTTAAAAGTGGATTAACCCTTGTGTACTGTGGGTCTCATACGCAACATTGTAATGTATGGCCAGCATTTGGTTGAGACAATGGGGTAACTAGATATCTTGGTTCCATTTTAAATCGAACCACTGATTGTTCTACATAACAAAAAAAAAAAACTTCCTACTTGTTGAGAAATATTGGATTTAAGCTCTTCATACTGTTATTCCTGTTTAGAATTATATGTGGCATTGCGTCTTCAGGTTATCTATAGTTGTCTAATTGAATTTACACTTCAGAATCAAAAGCCTGAGAACACAATTTCACACATTCCATCTACCGTGTTAACACGTCCAACTTTACTTTCACCTGAAGGGTAGATTGAATTCAGTAACACTGCGACTTCTTGTCAATGTTCCGTGGCTCATTTCCTCCCCCACAAAATATTGAAAAAGTTAGATTTTATTTTACTTAGTGATTTCTTTTTGGTTTCATTCTTTCTCACTTTGATTTACTTACTAATACAATTCCAACATTGGTTCTAAAACTATAATTTTGTGTTTCGCAATTCTTGCTTCTACAGAAAACATATTAGTGACATAGTATTGGAGTTTGTATAAAGACATACGTCCATCTAGTCCAACCTTTATACCCAACCCATTATGTCTGTATAACAGTTACATAGTAACATAGTATTGGAGGTTGTATAAAGATATCGTCCATCTAGTCCAACCTTTATACCCTACCCAAATGTCTGTATACCATTTACATAGTAACAATAGTATTGAGGTTGTTATAAAGACATACGTCCATCTAGTCCACCTTTATACCCCTACCCATAATGTCTGTATAACGGTTTACATAGTAACATAGTATTGGAGGTTGGTATAAAGACATACGTCCATCTAATCCAACCTTTATACCCTACCCATAATGTCTGTATAACAGTTACATAGTACATAGTATTGGAGGTTGTATAAAGACATACGTCCATCTAGTCCAACCTTTAACCCTACCCATAATTGTCTGTATAACAGTTACATAGTAACATAGTATTGGAGGTTGTATAAAGACATACGTCCATCTAATCCAACTTTTAACCCTACCCATAATGTCTGTATAACAGTTACACATAACATAGTATTTGGAGGTTGTATAAAGACATACGTCCATCTAATCCACCTTTATACCCTACTCATAATGTCTGTATAACATTACATAGTACATAGTATTGGGGTTGTTAAAGACATACGTCCATCTAGTCCAACCTTTATATCCTACCCATAATGGTCTGTATAACAGTTACATAGTAAACATAGTATTGGAGGTTGTATAAAGACATACGTCCATCTAGTCCAACCTTTTATACCCTACCCATAATGTCTGTATAACAGTTACATAGTAACATAGTATTGGAGGTTATATAAAGACATACGTCCATCTATCCAACCTTTATACCCTACCCATAATGTCTGTATAACAGTTACATAGTAACATAGTATTGGAGGTTGTATAAAGACATACGTCCATCTAGTCCACCTTTATACCCTACCCATATGTCCTGTACTACAGTTACATAGTAACATAGTATTGGAGGTTGTATAAAGAGATACTCCATCTAGTCCACTTTATAACCCTATCCATAATGTCTGTATAACAGTTCCATAGTAACATTATTGGAGGATGTATAAAGACATACGTCCATCTGTCCAACCTTTATAACCCTTCCCATAATGTCTGTATAACAGTTACATAGTAACATAGTATTGGAGGTTGTTATAAAACATACGGCCATCTAGTCCACAACCTTTATACCCACTAACCCATAATGTCTTATAACAGTTTACACAGTACATAGTATTGGAGGTTGTATAAAGACATACGTCCATCTAGCCCAACCTTTATACCCTACCCATAATGTCTATATAAAACAGTTACATAGTAACATAGTATTGGAGGTTGTAATAAAGACTACGTCCATCTACCCCCAACCTTTATACCCTACCCATAATGTCTGTAAACAGTTACATAGTAACATAGTATTGGAGGTTGTATAAGACATATGTCCATGCTCGTCCAACCTTTATACCCTACCCATAATGTCTGTATAACATTTACATGTAAACATATATTGGAGGTTGTATAAAGACAATACGTCCATCTAGCCAACCTTTATACCCTACCATAATGCCTGTACAACAGTTACTATAACATAGTATTGGAGGTTGTATAAAGACATACGTCCATCTCGTCCAACCTTTATACCCTAACCCATAATGTCTGTCTACATACATAGTATATAGTTATGGAGGTTGTATAAAGACTACGTCCCTCTAGTCCAACCTTTATACCCTACCCATAATGTCTGTATAACATTACATAGTACATAGTATTGGAGGTTGTATAAAGACATACGTCCATCAGTCCAACCTTTATACCCTACCCATAATGTCTGTTATACAAGTTACATAATAGTAAACATAGTATTGGAGGTTGTATAAAGATATACATCCATCTAGTTCAACTTTTATACCCTACCCATAATGTCTGTATAACAGTTACATAGTAACATAGTATTGGAGTTTGTATAAAAGACATTGTTCCATCTAGTCCAACCTTTATAATACCCTACCCATCATGTCTGTCTATCAGTTACATAAGTTACATAGTATTTAAAGTTTGTATAAGTATATTGTCCATCTAGTCCAACCTAATACCCTACCCATAATGTCTGGTATAACATTTTACATAGTAACTAGTAAGTTGGAGGTTGTATAAAGACATACTTCCATCTGTCCAACCTTTATACCGTACCCATAATGTCTGTATAACAGTTACTAGTAACAAAGTACTTGGAGGTTGTATAAAGACATACGTCCATCTAGTCCGACCTTTATAACCCTACCATAATGTCTGTATAACAGTTACATAGTAACATAGTATTGGAGGATGTATAAGACATACGTCCCATCTAGTCCAACCTTTATACCCCCTACCTAATGTCTTGTATAAACAGTTATAATGTAACATAGTATTGGAGGTTGTATAACGACATACGTCCATCTAATCCAACCTTTATACCCTAACCCATAATGTCTGTATCCGTTACATAGTAACATGTATTGGGGGTTGTATAAAGACATACGTCCGTCTAGTCCACACGTTATACCCTACCTCATATCTGTCTAACATTTGCACACAGTACATAGTATGGGGTTGTATAAAGAAACTTCCATCTCAGTCCAACCTTTATACCCTACCCTCATATCTGTCTAACAGTTTACATAGAACCATAGTATTGGAGGTTGTATAAAGACATACGTCCATCTTCGTCCAACCTTTATACCCTCCCATAATGTCTGTATAACAGTTACATATAACACAGTATTGGAGGTTATATAAAGACATACGTCCATCTAGTCAACCATTTATACCCTACCCATCATATCTGTCTAACAGTTACTAGTAACATAGTATTGGAGGTTGTATAAAGACATACGTCCATCTAGTCCAACCTTTATACCCTACCCTATGTCTGTATAACGTTTACATAGTAACACCAGTAATTGGAGGTTATATAAAGACATACGTCCATCTAGTCCAACCTTTATACCCTATCCCATAATGTCTGTATAACATTTACATAGTAACACAGTATTGGAGGTTGTATAAAGACATACTCCATCGCAGTCCAACCTTTATATCCACCCATAATGTCTGTATAACAGTTACATAGTAACATAGTATTGGAGGTTTGTATAAGACATACGTCCATCTAGTCCAACCTTTAATAACCTACCCATAATGTCTGTATAACAGTTATATATTAACATAGTATTGGGAGTTTTGTATAAAGACATAACGTCCATCTAGTCCAACTTATACCCTACCCATAATGTCTGTATAAAGTTACATAGTAACATAGTATTGGAGGTTGTATAAAGACATATCTCCATCTGTCCAACCTTTATATCCTAACCCATAATGTCTGATACAGTTACATAGTAACATGGTATTGGAGGTTGTATAAAGACATACGTCCATCTAGTCCAACCTTTATATACCCTAACCCATAATGTCTGTATAAACAGTTACATAGTACATAGTATTGGAGGTTGTATAAAGACATATGTCCATCTAGTCAACCTTTATATCCTACCCATAATGTCTGTATAACATTACATAGTAACATGGTATTGGAGGTTGTATAAGACATACGTCCATCTAGTCCAACCTTTATACCCTACCCATAAATGCTGTATAACAGTTACTAGTAACATAGTATTGGGTTGTATAAAGACATAACGTCCATCTATCCCAACCTTTAACCCTACCCATAATGTCTGTATAACAGTTACATAGTAACATAGTTTGGAGGTTGTATAAAGACATACATCCTCTAGTCCAACCTTATATACCTACCCATAATGTCTGTTCCATTTGCCTAGTAAACATAGTATTGGAGGTTGTATAAAGACATCATCCATCTAGTCCAACCTTTATATCCTACCCATAATGTCTGTATAACATTACTAGTAACATAGTATTGAGGTTGTATAAAGACATACATCCATCTAGTCCAACCTTTATATCCTACCCCATTATGTCCCGTATAACAGTTACATAGTAACTAGTATTGGAGGTTGTAAAAGACATACGTCCATCTAGTCCAACCTTTATACCCTACCCATAACTGTCTGTATAACAGATTTACATAGTAACATAGTAATTGGAGTGTGTATAAAGACATACGTCCATCTAGTCCAACCTTTATACCCTAACCCATAATGTCTATATAACATTCATACTAACATAGTATTGAGGTTGTATAAAGACATACGTCCGTCTAGTCAACCTTTATACCTACCCATAATGTCTGTATAACAGTTACATAGTACATAGTATTGGAGGTTGTATAAAGACATACGTCCATCTAGTCCAACCTTTATACCCTACCCATAATGTCTGTATAACATTACATGGTAACATAGTATTGGGGTTGTATAAAGACCATACATCTCTAGTCCAACCTTTATCCCTACCCATAATGTCTGTAAACAGTTACATAGTAACATAGTATTTGAGGTGTGTATAAAGACATATGTCCATCTAATCCAACCTTTATACCCCTACCCATAATGTCTGTATACACAGTTACTAGTAACATATATTGGAGGTTGTATAAAGACATACATCCATCTAGTCAACCTTTATACCCTACCCATAATGTCCTGTATAACATTACATAGTAACATAGTACTTGGAGTTGTATAAAACATACGTCCTCTAGTCCAACCTTTATAACCAACCCATAATGTCCGTATAACAGTTACATAGTAACATAGATTGGAGGTTGTATAAAGACATACGCCATCTAGTCCGACCTTTATACCCTACCCATATGTCTGTATAAACAGTTACATAGTAACATGGTATTGGAGGTTGTATAAAGACATACGCCCATCTAGTCCAACCTTTATACCCTACCCATAAGATTCTGTATAACAGTTATATAGTAACATAGTATTGGAGGTTGTAAAGACATAAATACGTCCACTAGTCCAATCTTTATAACCCTACCCATAATGTCTGTATAACAGTTACATAGTAACCATAGTATTGGAGTTTGTATAAAGACATAGACTTCCACCTATTCCAACCTTATATACCCTACCCATAATGTTGTCTAACAGTTACATATAACATAGTATTGGAGGTTGTATAAAGACATACGCCATTCTAGTCCGATCTTTACCCACCCATAATGTCTGTATAACAGTTACATAGTAACATAGTATTGGAGTTGCATAAGACATACGTCCATCTATCCAACCTTTATATCCTACCCATAATGTCTGTATAACATTACGATAGTAACATAGTATTTGGAGGTTTGTAAAACATACGTCCATCTATCCAACCTTTTATACCCTACCCATAATGTCTGTATAACAGTTTATAAGTAACATTATTGGAGGTTGTAGAAGACATACGTCCTCTAGTCCAATCTTTATACCCTACCCATAATGTCTGTATACAGTTCTAGTAAACATAGTATTGGAGGTTGTTAAAGACATCGTCACCTAGTCCAACCTTTATATACCCTAACCCATAATGTCTGTATAACATTTACATAGTAAAATAGTAT
Organism: Hymenochirus boettgeri; assembly: GCA_019447015.1. NCBI lineage: Eukaryota > Metazoa > Chordata > Amphibia > Anura > Pipidae > Hymenochirus > Hymenochirus boettgeri. The sequence goes on along the minus strand of CM033477.1, from coordinate 166,167,995 downwards.
TGGAGTTGTTTATAAACATAATACGTCCATCTAGTCCAACCTTAGTACCCTACCCCCATAATGTCTGTATAACAGTTACATAGTAACATGTATTGGAGTTGTATTAACATACATCCATCTAGACCAACCTTTATACCCAACCCATAATGTCTGTATAACAGTTACATGTGACATAGTATTGGAGTTGTCATAAGACATACGTCCATCTAGTCCAACCTTTATACCCTACCCATATGTCTGTATACAGTTACATAGTAACAGTATTGGAGGTTGTATAAAGACATACGTCCATCTAGTCCGATCTTTATACCCTACCCATAATGTCTGTATAACAGTTCAATAGTACATAGTATTGGAGGTTGCATAAAGACATACTCCATCTAGTCCAACCTTATATCCTACCCATAATGTCTTGTATAACAGTTACATAGTAACATAGTATTGGAGTTGTATAAAGACATACGTCCATCTAATCCAACCTTTATACACCTACCCATATGTCTGTATAACAGTTAAATAGTAACATAAGTAATTGGAAGTGGTAAAAGACATACGCTCCATCTAGTCCAACAACATTTCATAACCTACCCATAATTCTGTCTACAGTTACACAGTAACATAGTATTGGAGGTTGTATAAAGCCATAACGTCCGTCTAGTCCAAACCTTTATAACCTACCCTAATTTCCTGTATATAGCAAAAAAAATGTAGTTTTAGAACCTATCTTCACCTTTTAAAGCTATGATGAACTTGCCTCCATTCCACATCTCTGAAGACTTTCCCATGCTTCACCTTCTACTGTAAGAACCTTCCTACCTGAAGATAAACTTCTTTTCTTCAACTAAGGATTGCCCAGTTCCTCTAAATGACTATTAGTGAAAATGCACCAGAGAGTTATTGTATGGCCCATTATATATAGTATATTTGTATGAAGTGCTCATATTCCCATGCATAACCGTCCCCCAGTGGCTTAATAGGAAATCATGTTGGTTTTTACAGAAACCAATGTTTTTGCAAAATCAGTTAATCAGACCTAAGTTGCCAACATGGACACCTCTAGACATGTGCCTACTGGATGTTGGTGCTATATACAATCCTAACAATACTTATATTGTGGATAATGGTAAAATCTGGCCCTGACCACAAATAGTGTCCATATGGTTTTTAAGACACTAAAGGTGGCCCTACCACTGGGATTTCCATCGCAATGTGCCATACACCGCACGATCGATATTGTCCCCTCTAGTTTAAAGTGAGCCGATGCCGACTGTCGGAAATTTTCCGTCTTTCCCGATGAGTGCCGACTATGGTCGTTCGTCATATTTTAGCTATTTTCGGAGCAATTTTGGGGCAAAATTAGCACCATTTTTAAAACAACAAGAAGGAGAATTTTGCATTACCGTAAAATGGCAGATTTCTACAAACCCGAACATATAAGCAAAAGGCAAGTAAATACTCTTGTTGATATTATACAAAAATGTAATGATTTTAATCTCTGACGAAAAGTTCAATGTTCCAATGGTTAAAATTTCCAATGAAAGTGGATTTTTTTTTTTTAAATTCCCATAAAACATTTATGGAACTGAGAAGTTTTACACTGATTGCCCCAATTTTTTACATTTTCCATAGACTTTACAGGAAATACAACAGCTATGGATATTATCTCCATTCCGTACTAGTGAATTTGCTTTAAAATAGAAAGAAAATGACTATGAGTGGTATGTTCTCACCAACAGTGAAATGGTATAGGGACCCACGCAGACCTGACTTTCCAAGCTTGTTCATTTTGACTTCAATCATTAGCAAAGCTACGAACATCTGATGCGTTTTCATGCTTTTCAAGGCAATGAAGCACAGTGGTTTGCCATTTAGGCTGAACCTCTTGTCTTATTTTCTTCTCATTTTGCCACAGTCACTGGAATAAATAGCTAATGGCTTAATTAGTGCAGAGATCCATAAAATCTCTCTGTATGGTTTGGATTCCCCATGTCATACGTGTACCACAGGTAACATCTAATGATTAATAGATTGTGCAGGAAGCCTCTCCAGCTGGATCATTCTCAAGAAATTATCGTTAATGTGCAACACAAATCCACCCACAAGAGCACGACTGACATAGAACTATCACACAAGCTTTTAGGCACCATCCCTAACCGTACTAATCTCGGATCTATTACAGGTTCCCCTTTAACCTCAAATTAAAACTTTTGAATTAAATTTAATATAGTAAATTACTACACACAACACATGTAGGTCACCAGTAGGATGTACAAAATCTGTAAAGAGTTTTCAGGAGCATCCTACTGTAGGAATTAAATTAAAAGTGATTCGGACTGTTGGCCGCACGCTTCTGATTCTGTTTTACTGTATCATGGGAACTGTATATTACATCACACCCAGCTTTACCTCAGTCTAGATTTGAATATATCATATCAATTAAGAATGTTATAAGATTTTTAATCATTCTTCTTGTTTTATACTAGTAATGAAACTTCAGTTAATACTTTAGCAAGATACTAAGAGCAAAAAGACAGAACTGTCTACTACTGGCCTACTCCTACTGTCCTAACTGCTCTATATGTCTACTACTGTTCTACTTTACCTCCAAACTTGAACCGCGAGTTTGAGATGAACTTTAACAGTTCACAAACGCCCACATTTTTTGAACGATTCCGGATTTCGTAACTTCCGAACTTCCAACTTTTGTGATTCGAATTTTTATAATTATCTGGATGTTTTCGAATATCGTATTATCCCCAACTTTTAGTCTCCAGTAACCCTAAGATAGAAGGTGTCCAATTCCCTTACTAAATATAGCGTTCGATTTTCGTAACCCTTCGGAATGTACATTCGTTTTCGTGGTAACCCGCTAATATTCTTCGGTTCGGAAACCTTCAAATGTAGTGATTGATTTCTGACCGGCCCGAATGTTAATATTCATACGCGTACCCACGAATTAGCGTATCAATTACAGTAACCCCTTCGAATGTGCATTAATTTCAAGGAACCCTCAATGTTTTTTTTTAATGAATCCTCGAATGACCGTTCCGGTAACCCTTGATTATAGTGGTTTCCAATTTCGGTTACCTTCGACATGTAAGCGTTCAGTACCCTTAAATGTAGTTTTCGATTTTGGTAACCCTACCTCGAAAATTCAGTGCCCTCTCATAAAGGAACTTTTATATTACTGCTGCCATTCACAGTTACTTAATACACATTGGAAGGAAAGGGGGTTTACTTTTCTTTCCAATCATCTCAACAGGTTCCTGACTAGCATTAATGGCTTTTGAGATTTTAGTGGAGTTCCCATTTAGCATTGTCTGCCACCGATCTGCCTTTGACACTTACAAAATGCCCATATACCACATAAAACATGGAACTACCCCCCAAAATGAACACCGGGTCATGACAAACTCTTTGAATTGGCCGACCACTGATTTTACTCACTACATAATGGAGTGACATCCTTTATTATCTCTAGGTAAAACAAACTAAAGTCTTTGTTAATGGCATCATTATAATGGAGCAAACTCCAGCACATTTTTCCCCTTATGAAAAAGTAGGAATCTGTGTGAATAAGCAAAGACTTGTCCCTTCTTCTATATGTGCTTGACTAGGTGTGTGTCTAGTAATTAAGCTGTGTACATCGCCATCTACTAAACAAGATAAGCCAGTCACTTTATAATTTGATTTAATACAGGAACACAACTTGTACAGTACTTTAGCATGAGAAATGCATTCAGGACACCTGAATCAAATAAGTCTCCCAGGGTTTGGAAAAAGAATCTTTGATACACACATTGCCGTGGTGCTTTGTTAACTATTTAATTAGTGTACTTGTGAGTCACATTTGTTTTGGGTAGAAACCGTTAATCAGGTGCATGTTCAACAGAAGAACTTCAGGTCAATGGGGGGAAATTTAAAATAGCAATGTAAACTACTGTTAATGACTCTGGGACCTGGGAATGGTGCCTGGGAACACGTACCCAATCACCAAAAACTTGTGTTAATAAAAAAACACTAACTTTCCCCTCACAATCGGGTATGTCGGTCACACCACATTGAATTTCCAGGGTTACCAAAATCAATCACCAAATTCACGGTTTACTCTGCTGAATTCTGCGTGACAGAATGGCAACGTTCAAGGGTTAAGGGTGAATTCGAGGGTTTAGCGAACGCTACCTCGAGGGTTATCGTGCATTTCAGGGTTACCACCGACTGCATTCGAGGGTATGCCAATTGAATTATGTAAACACTAACACCTTGAATTTGCGATAACCTCAAATGTAGTGTCGCTACCCTCGAATTCGCATAATCCCTTGAATACAACTGATAACCCTCAAATGTACTAAGACCAAACAGCATTGAGGGTTGGATGGTCTAGACGGAATTGTCATTCGAAATCGAAAATATGTCTTTGAGTTTGGAAACCGAAAGTTTGGTAGTTCGGATTGTTCTTAAAAGTCCTGAGTCCCATACGAACTCATATAGTTTTTTCGAACTCGGGTTTCGAGTTCAATTTGGTCCATCCTAATAATGAGTTGTGTGGCTTGTAAACTTAAATTATCTGGCCTCATTCCCAATGATTTCTCTGCAGTGTCCACCATTTAGAATCACCCTAATATTTAAATTAACTTATAGACTTATTTGCAAGTTTCTGACTAATCATTTTAGGTTATACCAGTTGTATAAACAAATGGTTGTAGCCGTTGTTAGTCCAGTGGGGGGAGAATAGATCAAACAATTTTCTGATAGTGTTGAGGAATCCATGTCCTTATTTAGACCAAGTTTGTTTAGTGTCAAATAAAGGAACATATTCGAAATTTCAAAGTGTTTTTCCTTTCCTGGTGTTTTTGGAAATGTATCAATATTTTGGAGTCCATATCAGAATGATTAGCAAGTGGTGAATGTGTGCGTTATCCTGGAAATTTAGGTTTATTTTCGATACATTTTTTATAGTGTCTGGTTATTATTCATCTCTCTGGCGTTAATTTCTTGTCCTGTTTCCCCAATATAACCTGCACTGGGACACGTTGTTCATGGTAATAGAACAGTGAGCAACAAGTCTCGCACCTCCACTTAATGGTCTCTATTGGCAGTATGCCATGCAGTAACCCAAACCTTTCAACTATCAGGTGGTTTGAAACTACAACCTATCCAGCACCAAGCATGATGGGAATTGTAGTTCCAAACATCTACATTGGCAACTGGATATTAGGTGGGGGACATGATGCCATACAGTAACCCCCAATACCTTTCTACTATAGGTGGTTGGAAACACCAACTCCCAGCTCCCGGTCCGTCTTATCTCGAGTAATACGGTTACTACTAATTTCGGAATACAATTTTCGAAATTTTTGAAATTACCGTTTTCCCGTATTTTCGAAAAGTTCGTTCTAAGGAGGGAGACACACTATATTTTGTGTGGCTTCTCACAAATGTTTAACATGGATATTTTTACCCAACTTATAATACACCAAAACAGATATGTGGTTATTTCATAGAATAATCTTTTCTAAGTACTAAAATGTGGGCCATTCACATTGCCAACCTTGGTAAATCCTGTTTGTGTAGGGTCTGAACCGCGACCCGCATGCAGAATGAACTAACCTGGCCGCTTACGATGGTTGGTAAAGATGAACATTTCCATTGGTATTTGGCTTCCCTTAAAACGGATACTAATTGGTCATGTTGGACGCAGGCCCAATGGATCGGTCCCCTATCGCGTATGGATGATCAATCCAGTCTCTCAGTGGAAATGTCCGAACTTCGCAAAATCGTCCGACTCGAGGAGCCGGATTAAAATGAGCGACCCATATTAAATGAAAAATACCCTCGAATTAGGAATTTTTTCGTATTTTCCGAAAATTTCGAAAATACGAGAAATCCGCGTTCAGAAGTTCGGAAGTGGAAATCCGGAAATAGCTGTTCGCGAATGGGATAAATCCCGGCGATCCGGTTCGGAATCCGCAAACCGGCCATCCCTCGTCTTCAGTCGCCCTGCCTGTGTGTCGTCCATTGATCTGTCAGCACACGAAATAGAAATTGCATGTGTATTGCACTTTACAAATATTTGTCCAACCCTTAAAAAAACTGGTTACTTTCGGTTATCTGGCCTTGCCAATCCCAACTGCTATTTTTACCATTTTATTACAAAGCCTTTGTCACACCCGCTATTTAATCATAATTTTATTCTTTTCTGGAAAGGTATCAGTCTCCTTCCTCTGTTGCAATGAGCTTTTTTTAATAGCTTGACATGAGCAAGGAAGCAGCAGGTGAACAGCGGCAAGTCATGTGGTGTGATGTCAGCAGTCCACGCTTTGATGCTGTATAGAGGGAGACCAGCTTACTCTGTCCAGAATGGGGACATAATTACATTAAATATCTGGGTAGTTAATACAGGTATAATGTGCTTGAATTTATCAATCAGTTGGTGGCTGGGGCAGAAATTTGCAATTGTTCTTACCCAGGCTAGTTGTGTTTCTTGTGTAAATGGCTCAATTCTTATTTTAACCATCTTGTTGGGGACTGTAGGACGCTATCAATATATCAACTGGCAATCTATAGCTTCTCAGGGGATTCATTTTTACCAGAACTTCTTAGGGGGGGGTGGGGGGGTGCAAACAACCAAAAATACAAAAAAATTTCCCCCCCCCCCCCCCCCCCCCCCTTGTTTGAATCAATATTGTACTCGAAAAGAGAACTTAGTCAACTATTTCAGGTGAAACTAACCTGGATACACGAGACTGATTTTTTTTCATTGTATCGCGGTTTTTGCTATCCGTATTCTAAGTACACTAAGTCACATTCTTACAGCACAGAATGTAACAGACAACAGAGAATAGCTTGATAAGTCAATGACAAAAATACAACGAAAAGCTTCAACAACTCAACTGCCCAAGACTTTTGGAAGTTAAAGGGTTTATCACACTCACTTGTTTCCACTCTGTAAACTGTCAGACACATATTGGAGAGAATTAATGCTGGGCAGTTCCAGATAAGTAAGGTGGGGAAGCCTACACATTTCATGCAGATTGGGGAAATCCGATTGTTAAAATCTGATTAACTTTTGGAAAGTCTAAAAAAAAAAAAATAGGCAGATAAGAAGAAATCAGAAGGGCAAACCCCTAATCAGGAGACCGTGTTATTCTGAACAGAAAACCAGTACATTAACTGTAATCTGCCATGATCGCAAGTTCCATTCAAAATGATCTCCTTAAATTGTGGTATACAGAGAATCCTCTGAAAGGACACGTCATCCTTTGTCTGACACTGACCGCGTGGTATCACTGGATTGTTTCACTTGTCACCTGTGATGGTATCACTAGGATGGTAAATCAACTAGGATGGTATCACTAGATTGTATCACTAGGATGGCATCACTGGGGATGGTATCACTAGATGGTATCACTAGGATGGTATCACTAGGATGGATCATAGGATTTGTTCACTAGGATGGTATCACTGGTAATGGTGTCACGAGGAGGTATCACTGGATGGGGGGGTGTCAATAGGAATGGTATCACTAGAATGATATCACTGGGATGGTATCACTGGGATGGATCACTGGGATGGTATCACTAGGATGGTAATCACTAGAATGATCTCACTGGCTGGTATCACTGGGATGTTATCACTGGGATGGTGTCAATAGGAGGTATCACTATAATGATATCCTATGAATGGTATCACACTGATGGTATCACTGGGATGGTGTTCAATAGGATGGTATCACCGAATGATATCACTGGGAATGGTATCACTGGGATGGTACACTGGATGGTATCACTGGGATGGTATCACTGGGATAGGTGTCACTGGGATGGGTGTCCTAGAATGGTATCCACGGGATGTATCACTATGAAATGGTATCACTAGGATGGTATCACTAGGGATGGTATCACTGGGATGGTGTCACTAGATGGTATCACTGGATGGTGTCAATAGGATGGTATCACTAGAATTAATATCACTGGATGTTATCATAGGATTGGTATCACTTGTATGGTGTCACTGGATGGTGGTCACTAAGAATGGTATCACTAGGAATGGTATCACTAGGATGGTATCACAGGATGGTATCACTAAGAATGGTTATCACTGGGTGGTGTCACTTGAGGTATCACTGGGGATTGTTCCATAGGATGGTATCACTAGAATGATATCACTGGGAGGGTATCCTTGGATGGTATCACTGTGTGGGGATGGTATCACTGCAGAGGTATCACTATGATGGTATCCACGTCAGATGGGTCACAGGAATGGTATCACTAGTGAGGTATCACTAGGATGGTATCACTGGATGGTACACTGGGATGGTAATACTAGGATGGTCTCCACTGGGAAATGGTAATCACTGAGATTGTATCACTAGGATGGTATCACTGGGATGGTCTCACGAGATGGTAAGCACTAGGCATTGTTCAACTAGATGGTATCACTGAGATTGTTCACTAGGATGGTATCACGGGGATGGTATCACTAGGATGTATCACTAGATTGGTTCCACGGAGATGGTATCACTGGATGGTATCAACAGGATGGTCAATCACTGAGAGGTATCACTAGGAAGGGTATCACGAGGATGGTTCACTAGGATTTTGGGGGGTTAATCACTAGGATGGTATC
>CM033477.1:166059714-166155699 GCA_019447015.1 Hymenochirus boettgeri | reverse complement strand
CGCAAGTAAAATGTCTATTATACCTATACTCGAGTAAATATCGAATCCGCGAGTAAAATGTCTATTATACCTATACACGAGTAAATATCGAATCCACAAGTAAAATGTCTATTATACCTATACGCGAGTAAATATCGAATCCGTAAGTAAAATGTCTATTATACCTATACACGAGTTAATATCGAATCCACAAGTAAAATGTCTATTATACCTATACGCGAGTAAATATCGAATCCGTGAGTAAAATGTCTATTATACCTATACGCGAGTAAATATCGAATCCGCAAGTAAAATGTCTATTATACCAATACGCGAGTAAATATCGAATTCGCAAGTAAAATGTCTATTATACCTATACGTGAGTAAATATCGAATCCACAAGTAAAATGTCTATTATACCTATACCGGATTGGATATTTACTCTTGTATGGTATAAATAGACATTTTACTTGCAGATCAATATTTACTCGTGTATAGGTATAATAGAACATTTTACTTGCGAATTCGATAGTTTACTTCGCGTATAGGTATAATAGACATTTTACTTGCGGATTCGATATTTTACTCACGTATAGGTATAATAGACATTTTTACTTGTGGATTCGATATTTACTCGCGTATAGTATAATAGACATTTTTACTGTGATTTTTATATTTACTCTCGCTGTAAGGTATAAATATACATTTTCTTGCGGATTCGATATTTACTCGCGTATAGGTATAATAGACATTTTTACTTGTGATTCGATATTTACCCTCGCGTATAGGTATAATAGACATTTTACTCTGCGATTCGATATTTACTCGCGTATAGTATAATAGACATTTTACTTCACTGCGGATTCGCTATTTACTCGCGTATAGGTATAATAGACATTTTAACTCGATTCGATATTTACTCTCGTATAGGTATATAGAACATTTTACTTGCAGAGTCGAGATATTTACACTCGGTATAGGTATAATAGACTTTTTACTTGCGGATTCGATATTTTACTGCGTATAGGTATAATAGACATTTTACTTGCGGATTCGATATTTATCGCTATAGGTATAATAGACATTTACTTGTGGATTGATATTCCTCGCGTATAGGTATAATAGACATTTTACTTTGCGGATTCGATATTTACTCGCGTATAGGTATAATAGACATTTTAACTTGCGGATTCGTAGTTACTCGCTATGGTATAATAGCATTTTACTTGCGATTCGTATTTACTCAGTATAGGGATAATAGACATTTTACTTGCGGATTCGATATTACTCCGCGTATAGTATAATAGACATTTTACTTCGTTCAAATTTACTCGCGTATAGGTATAATAGACATTTTACCTTGTCGGATTCGATATTTACTCGCGTATAGGTTAATAGACATTTTACTTGCGATTTGATATTACTCGGTATAGGTATAATAGACCATTTATACTGTGCAGATTCGATATTTATCTCGCGTATAGGTATATAGACATTTTACACTTGCGAGATTCTATATTTACTCGCGTATAGGTATAATAGACATTTTACTGCGGATTGATATTTACTCCGCATAGGTATAATAGCATTTTTACTTGGGATTTGATATTTACCTCCGTTATAGGTATAATAGACATTTTACTTTGATTGAGATTTTACTCGCGTATAGGTATAATGACATTTACTTGCAAGGTTCGATATTTACCGCGTATAGGTATAATAGACATTTTACTTGCGGGATTCGATATTTACGTCGCGTATTAGGTATAATATAGACATTTAACTTGCGGATTGGATATTTACTCGTGTATGGGATATAGACATTTTACTTGCAGATTCGATATTACTCGGTATAGTATAATAGACATTTTTACTTGCGATTCGATATTTTCTTGCTTATAGGTATAATAGACTTTTCCGTTGGATTTCGATATTTACTCGAGTATAGGTATAATAGACATTTTACTTGGGATTGATATTTACTCGGATAGGTATAATAGACATTTTACTTGGGATTTGATTTTACGCGATAGGTTAATACATTTTTACTCAGATTCGATATACTCGCTGTATAGTAATAGACCTTTTACTTGCGATTCGATTTTACTTCACGATAAGGTATAATATACTTATTTACCTTGCGATTCGATATTTACTCGCGTATGGTATAATAGACATTTTTACTTGCAGATATTATATTTACTCGCGTATAGGTATAATAGACATTTACACGGATTCGATTTACTCCGTATAGGTATAAGACAATTTTACTTGCAGATTCATATTTACTCGCGTATAGGTATAATAGACATTTTACTTGCAGATTCGATATTTACTCCGTATAGGTATAATAGACATTTTACTTGCAGATTCGATATTTACTCCGTTAGGTATATAGACATTTTACTTGCAGATTCGATATTACTCAGCGTTATAGGATAATAGACATTTACTTGCAGATTCGATATTTACTCGCGGTATAGGTATAATAGACATTTTACTTGCGGATTTATTTACCTACTCGCTTAGGTATAATAGACATTTAACCTGCGGATTGGATATTTACTTCGTCGTAATAGGTATAATAGACTTTTTACTTGCATATTCGATATTTACTCTTTATATAAATAGACATTTACTTGCGATTTCTTTTACTCGTATAGGGTATAATAGACATTTACTTGCGGATTCGAAATTTACTCGCGTATAGGTATAATAGCATTTTACTTGTGGATTGATATTTCCGCGTATAGGTATAATAGACTTTTACCTTGGGATTCGATATTTAGCTCGCGTATAGGTATAATAGACCTTTTCTCACGATTGTACTCGCGTATAGGTTCAATAGACATTTACTGCAGTTCGATATTTACTCACGTATAGGTATGAATAGACATTTTACTTGCGATTTCGTTTACTCGCGTATAGGTATAATAGACATTTTACTTGCAGTTCGATATTTACTCGCGTATAGGTATAATAGACTTTTACTTGCAGATTCGATATTACCGTATAGGTATATGACATTTTACTTTTACTTGCATGATTCGATATTTATCGCGTATAGTATATAGACATTTTACTTGCGATTCGATATTTACTACGTATAGGTATAATAGACATTTTACTTGCAGATTCGATATTTACTCCGTATAGTATAATATACATTTTACTTGCAGATTCGATATTTACCACTCGCGTATGTATAATAGACATTTTACTTTGCAGTCGATATTACTCACTTGATAGGTATAATAGACATTTTACTTGCGATATTCGATATTTACTCACGTAAGGTATAAGAGACATTTTACTTCAGATTCGATATTTACTCGCGTATAGGTATAATAGACATTTTTACTTGCAGATTCGATTTTACTCACGTATAGGTATAATAGACATTTTACTTGCGGATTCGATTTTACTCGTGTATAGGTATAATGACATTTTTAACTCACGGATTCGTATATTACTCACGTATAGGTATAATAGACTTTTACTTGGGATTCGATATTTACTCCGTATAGGTATAATAAACATTTTACTTGTGGATTCGATATTTACTCCGTATAGGTTAAGAGACATTTTACTTGCAGAGTCGATATTTACTCGCGTATAGGTATAATAGACATTTTACTTGTGGATTCGATATTTACTCACGTATAGGTATAATGGACATTTTACTTGCAGATTCGATATTACTCTAGCGTATAGTATAATAGACATTTTACTTGGGATTCGATATTTTACTCGCGTATAGATAATAGACATTTTACTTGCAGATTCGATATTACTACTCGCGTATAGTATAATAGACATTTTACTTGTGGATTCGATATTTACTCGGTATAGGTATAATGGAACTTTACTTGCATTTCGATATTTCTCGCGTATAGGTATAATAGACATTTTACTTGGGATTCGATATTACTCGGTATAGGTATATAGACATTTTACTCTGCGGATTCGATATTTACATCGCTTATAGGTATAATAGACATTTTACTTGCGGATTCGGATATTCATCGGTATAGGTATAATAGACATTTTACTCGCGGATTCGATATTTACTCGCGTATAGGTATAATAGAATTTACTTGCAGATTCGATATTTACTCGCGTATAGGTATATAGACATTTTACTCACGGATTCGATATTACTCGCGTATGGTATAATAGACATTTTACTCACGGATTCGATACTACTCGCGTATAGGTATAATAGACATTTATTCACGGATTCGATATACTCGTGTATAGGTATATAGACATTTTCCTTGTCAGATTCGATATTTACTCGTGTATAGGTAATAGACATTTTACCAGGATTCGATATTACTCGCGTATAGTATAATAGACATTTTACTCAGATTCGATATTTCTCGTTATAGGTATAATAGACATTTTACTTGTGGATTCATATTTTACTCTGTATAGGTATAATAGACATTTTTCACGGATTCGATATCTCGCGTATAGTATAATAGACATTTTACTCACTGATTCGATACTCGCGTATAGGTATAATAGACATTTTACTTCACGGATTCGATACTCACGTATAGGTATAATAGACATTTTACTCGGATTCGATACTCGTGTATAGGTATAATAGCATTTTACTTGCGATTGTATTTACTCGCGTATAGGTATAATAGACATTTTACTTGTGGATTCGATATTTACTCCGTATAGGTATAATAGACATTTTACTTGCAGATTCGATATTTCTCGCGTATAGTATAATAGACATTTTACTGCAGATTCGATATTTACTCACGTATAGGTATAATAGACATTTTACTTGCGGATTGGATATTTACTCGTCGTATAGGTATAATAGACTTTTACTCACGGATTCTATCTCACGTATAGGTAAATATGACATTTTACTTGCGGATTCGATATTTACTCCGTATAGGTATAATAGACATTTCACTTGTGATTCGATTTTACTCGTGTATAGTTAATAGATTTTACTGCGATTCGATTTTACGATATAGGTATAATAACATTTTACTGTGGATTCGATATTACTCCGTATAGGTATAATAGACATTTTAACTTGCAGATTCGATATTTCTCGTTATGTATAATAGACATTTTACTTGCGGATTGGATATTTCCTCGCGTATAGGTATAATAGACATTTTACTTGCGGATTCGATACTCGCGTATAGGTTTAATAGACATTTTACTTGCATATTGGCTGCCTTGCGTTGGAACATTCGATAATTATCACAAAGTCCGGAAATATCATAAATCCGAGTCCGGGATAGTTTGAGAAGTTCGAGTCCGTTTTGACTCGAATAGTTCAGCTCGAACTCGGTTATGTTTGAGTTCAGTCACTCTCTAGTCCCTCCTGGTCGCCTGGAGAGAGCGCCCTAATGGCTGCAGCTCCGACGCTTATATTCCGCCAGAAGGAAAGTGCTGTATAAATGTTATTTCATTCTATAAAAAGATAGGTCACTGGAAATCTTCTTAAAGGAATGCCACTGAGAAAACCCAATTTTTTTTTTGCTAAACGTATATTAAATAACGTGAAAGTGGGGTTTGAGTGAGCTTGCCCTTTAACTTCTCCCTTCCGTTCTGCTACCAGATCTGTAAGATCTTTCTCTGTTATCTGAATGGAAAAGGGCAAGTATTAGATTTTTCTTTTGCTCTCATTTGCCCCCCCCCCCCCCCCATATGACTTGATTATAGCAAACAAATAAAAACTAACACACTCATACACTTTCATATCTTAATCATAATAAAACGAGTTAAATGAACTGTTAAGAGTATTGATATTAAAATGACATTTTATGGTAAATCTGATAAGCTTGCATTGTTATCAGTCCTAGATGTTTGTGATATGAGCATTTGGCTTTAAATACACCAACAATCATTATATTACAATAACCCCCCTCGCACAACATAAAAAAAATTTCATAAACCAAACCAAACCTTTTCAATAAAAAAATAACCACACATTAACAATAAACCAATATAACTTGGTCACCCCCCCATCCAAAATAAAACTTACATACATTTAACTAAAAAACCTTAAATTAAAAAAATTGTAAATCTAAAGGCCATGAACAAACAGAGATATTGAACACTAAAACTTCATCCACTCAGAATATTTATAGATCATGCTTAACATTCTATATCCACCTACACCATAAATGGTGTTGAAAAAAGATTTGGGACTTGGATGTAGACAAACAATGCCAGGCAGCAACGGCTAAGCCAGCATGGTCTTGTCTTGTATAAAGAGGGGAATAGATTCAGGAGAAAAAATTTATTCTCCCTCTTTACAGGCACTGGTAAGGCCTCATTTGGAACATGTGGTGTGGCTGCAAGGGCTGCATAGAAAACATCATTGTATTAATATTTAATCGAGGAGTCTATGAGTAAGGGTAGTGCTACAATGCGTTAGACTTTGCGCTAAGTACAGTATCGCCGCAAAGGGCGTTCAAAACCGCGCCGCGTAACACTTTTGACGGCGATGTGCTTTGCCTTTACAAATATGGCGAAAAGCGTTATTTTTGCCACAGCGATGTGGCGCGGCGTTTTGGGCGGCATTAACGGCCCTTTATAAAATATGCCCCTTAGTTTGGATGTTGATTGATTAAGTAATTTCTATTATTAACTCATAAAACACTTCTGGATACAACTACTGAATTTTTTTTAAGGGTATGTCCAATTCCAAGGACTGTGGATGCGTCTGAGAATGTCAGTGGCGTTGGAGTCCGTCAATGGCGCAGGAGCGATTCGCCACTAACGGACTCCAACTTAAGACCTTCCGGTTAAGTTAAAAAGTTGGGGGACATTCACTTTAAAATCAGCAACAAAAGGAGAAATGTGAGGATCTTGGGTAAAGAGTTTCTTTATAGTTTGATATTCTTATAAGATGGTTATATTTTATGTATGGCCTTCGAGTGACGGTTTAATCATAAAATCAATTAAAATAAGCACCGCTTCATTGTGATTAATAGGTTGCCTAATCACTGTTAAACACAGGTCTAAAGATAATTCAAGGTAGCAATTACTGCATTAAGTTATCATGCTGGGTAGGTAGAATACAGAAGAGAAATCCAAATCTCTTTTCAGAAATGAAAGCATCAGTTACTAACCTGTCAGTCATACTCACTTAAATATGTATCTACACTAAGATGTCCGAACTTCGCAAAATCCGCGAGCGGACCCATTAAAATTTGAAAATCGAGGATTCTTCGAAAATACGATGATCTTCGAAATAATCTGCGATTTCTTGTATTTTCCGTATTTTCGAAAATACGAGAAATCCCCAGAATTTCGAATATTTTCGAAAACGCGGTATTTTCTAAAATACGAGAAATCCTCATAATTTTGAAGATTTTCAAAAACGCGGTTCGAAAAAGTTCGAAGGCAGAAAAATCGGAAAATCCGCGATATCCGCCGTTCGCGAACGAGAGTAAATCCGCCGCAGATCCGGTTCGGATCCATGAACTGGGCCATCACTAATCTACACATCTACTGCAATAGTCTATGCAAATGTAGCTGTCATCTGTATTTTATACTATTGTGTTGGTTTTCATAATTCTGCCCTTACAACAGACTTTTCAAGGTTTTGAAAGATCCTTGATATAGAAAGAAACTTCACAGATTTCCCTTTTCTTAAGATCACGGAATGCAAAAAAATGGCCAAGGTGTCCAAGGTTTATTCTGCAGCTTAAAGTTATGTGAATGACAAGAACAAAATCACCCTTTTAAACTCATTTACAAAGGGTTAATATGATAGTTTACAAGGGGGTTGCCTGCTGCTAATCTGTGAGCTGTGACATCACAGTACCATTGTTCCCCCTTGACACTGGCTTGAGCATGCCCACTTCAATCCCCTGCTTGGATCCAGCATCATCAGCTGCATCATAAGACCTACACCTGAATCTCTTAAAGTATTAAAGCTAGCCACAAAAAGTTATCTCTCCTAAAGGTGCCCTTAGGCAGAGCTAAACACAGAAAATGGTTGCAAGCCTGTACTAGCTTCATAAAGGTTTAATTTGTGACAGATACAGCATGAAGACACACAGTGCAGACAAGGTGACAAGTGAAACTATAAATGCCTATATTGTAGATTGGCAACAGCCAGAGACATCATCCTTGGCCTATTTAAAAGGTACAGTACCAGAGAGCTCTTTACATTGGTCCTTGTTTGAGAGCAATTCTATGGAAACACAGCTTTACTTAATAACAGGATCGCTAATTTTAATGCCCACTCTATAGAGCATTATGTGATAGATGTTGCCAATGTAAAATATGACCATTATATTTCTATGTAAAGTGATCGTTTTTATTTGTAATATTCAGCACCAAAAATTTAACCCATATTCCATATTTGTGTCTAAAGTTTAAGGGGGAGATCCAATATAGCTGTTTTTCGTCTAAAACCCCGTTAACCCGAAAAAAATTCGGGTTAACGTGGTTTTAGACGGAATTTAGAGCACAGCGCCGTTTCCCAATTTTTTTTGCTAACGATCCAAAACCTCTGCTTAAGGTTGCGCTACCTCGTAAAGGTTTAGGAGCGTTAAGGACGCGCTCCTTACCTTAGCCCGATCCCGCGATGCAATAACTGACGTAATCTTGTTACGTCAGTTATTGTATCGCGGGATCGGCTAAGGTAAGTAACGCAGCCCGCGCATATTGTATCTCCCCGTAAGTTTCATTTAAAATCAGGCTTACAATATTTGCGAAATGTAAATGATAACACGTCTCTCACTTGTTCGTGATCTTTGCAATAACTTGGCTGATCATTTTCAGACCAATATTCCGTTCCGTCTACCGAAAAGAACCCCACAAGGGTCGGTTTTTCTGGATGATTCATTTGCATTGATCTTACTGGGCTATAGGATTATAAAAAAAGATATTTAATAATTGGATAATGTATAAAGTCTTTGTTCTTCTAGTCACAGTTTATAAAGCTCTCAACTTTCTTAGGGATCGAACCTACAAAAAAACAAACCTGATTCCCATGTTCTATGGTTCCCTGTGTATTATTGTTTGCCTGACTCGGTGGTGGAAATATATTTTTTTTTCCATTATTATCAAGACGTAATTGTTTAGTGCTGATTTTACAAAAAATAGGTTCCAGGATATCATGTGTGCTACACAACAGGACAATCCCTTTAAAATTACCATGTGAATATGTACTGTGTGCTTAACTTTAATCTCCCTGATCATTCTTTTTATTGAAGGTTAATAAGGAATTAATTGTATTTGCTGGACATTTATCTCTTTCCACTAAATAAGATTAAGGATTTAGTTTAGAGAGTAATCCAATTATGCTGCTGACTTCAAGGCAAACACATTGTTGTTACATTCACAACCAGGTCTGATTTAATATTCATTTTCTTAATTTTGTCTGTACAGTGGCCACATAATGTGTAGTCTGTGTTATTTCAAGACCTTAAGCTGGGTACATATGATGAGATATTTCGGTCCGATCCCCATAGTTCAGTGTATCGGTCGATCAGACCGAAATTATCGCATCCAAATGCAGCCATGTCCGACCGATCGTCGTCCAAATCGGACGATCGACATGGTGGAAACCTTGTCCGATCGTGCGGTCCTCTATGGACGCATGATCGGTTGCGGTAACTGTCGGACGCGGCTGCTTTTGCCGCGACCGACAGTCCTTCCTCCTGGCCGACCGGTCGAAAGTATTGAACGGTCGGTAAGGAGGAAAAATTGCTAGGTGTGTACCTAGATTTAGAGGGGAAAATCCTTTTATATCATTATTAAGTTGAAAGAGCAGGAGATTAGAGAAGACCAAGGACATGGTAAGATGTCCACATACTTGGACAAGTTACAGTACTAATGAATATATGAATTCTGCAAAACACACATAGTTCTTTTGAATTGATAGACATTTGTCTGTCAATATGAACTTTTAATGCAAATCCTCAAACCCAACAAACAGAGAAAGCCGTCATTCTTTGAACAGGTCCATAAAGTAATTCTTATTGGGATCACTGAAATTAAATTAAGTCTCCAAGAAATGTCATATTGTACCATGTTCTTGTTTGTGAAGGCTCTCATCCATCCAGGTCATGGTATATCTATAATATTCATTCATCTAGGTCATGGTATATCTATAATATTCATTCATCCAGGTCACAGTATATCTGTAATATTCATTTATCCAGGTCACGGTATATCTGTAATATTCATCCATCCAGGTCATGGTATACCTGTAATATTCATTCATCCAGGTCATGGTATATCTGTAATATTCATTCATCCAGGTCACGGTATATCTGTAATATTCATCCATCCAGGTCATGGTATATCTGTATATTCATCCATCCAGGTCACGGTATATCTATATATTCATTCTCAGGTCACGGTATATCTGTAATATTCATCCATCCAGGTCACGGTATATCTGTAAATTCATCCATCCAGTCAAGGTATATCTATAATATCATTCATCCAGGTCACGGTATATCTGTAATATTCCATCCATCCAGGTCACGTATATCTGTAATATTCTCCCATCCAGGTCATGGTATATCTATAATATTCATTCATCCAGGTCATGGTATATCTGTTGTATTCAATTAGATCAATTGGACTTGAAGTTTGGTTCTTGAAGACGTTTCGCTAGTCATCTGACTGGCTCAACTCAGAATGACTTGTACAAGAATCTGTGGCAATTATGTACCCTGGAAAATCCCAATTAGCATACATCACAGCCAGTGTTAAGGGTGTGATTGGATAGTGGCTAAGAGGTGTTATAGGAACGCCCAGAGTAAGGTGTCAAAACAGCATTGTACATGGCCGACAGTTGGTGTCGAATCCCCCCACCCCTATTTAGGGTTGGTTTCTTTATTTTCACATAAATGGCCTCCTTAACACCTCTCTTTAACCAGTCATGTTCCTTCGCCAGTATGTTAACATTACAATCTTCAAAGGTATGTCCTTTATCCTTAAGATGCAGGTACACGGCTGAGTCCAGACCCGAGGTATTGGCTCTTCTGTGCTGGGCCATACGTTGATGTGAGAGGTGTCAAGGAGGCCATTTAAAACACCATAAACAATTACTGTCATTATGATACATAGTTTTTACACCTCCAAATTCACCCATCTATGAATGTTGCTCTATGACTTTGGTGCCTGGGTCTTGTATTTGCAAAAGTCAAGTTTAAAACACACAGATTATTCCTGAGCCCTAGGATAACCTGGAACTGAATGAATAAAAAATATTTGAATGGCATCCCTTCATCTTGATAGAAATGCTCTTGTGACATTTGACAACTGACTGGGCAATCATTTCCCCGTTATTCATTGATTGGACAATTAAGTGCGGAACACAGAAAGGTAAAACTGCAACAGGAATAGTTATTAGATCTATTCACCCATTAAACTGTGAATTGGCCTGATATCTATTAATGTATGACCAATTTCCAGCAAGTCAGGGTATCCGATGAAGTAGCCATAAATGCTGATATGCCTTACACCACCGGTAAACACCGTACCGGACGACGTGAACCACAATGTAGAAATAGGTGTAGCATATGATGACACAGAACTGGAGCTGTGCAAAAAAAAGGACAAACTTTATTTAAGAAACATGCGTGCTACGTATTTCAGACAATGGTCCTTTCTGAAGCACGCCACATGTTTAAAAGTGGATTAACCCTATGTGTACTGTGGGTCATCATACGCAACATTGTAATGTATGGCCAGCATTTGGTTGAGACATGGGGTAACTAGATATCTTTGGTTCCATTTTAAATCGAACCACTGATTGTTCTACATAAAAAAAAAAAAAAACTTCTACGTGTTGAGAAATATTGGATTTATGCTCTTCATACTGTTAATTCCTGTTTAGAATTATATGTGCAGTTGCGTCTTCAGGTTATCTATAGTTGTCTAATTGAATTTACACTTCAGAATCAAAAGCCTGAGAACACAATTTCACACATTCCATCTACCGTGTTAACACGTCCAACTTTACTTTCACCTGAAGGGTAGATTGAATTCAGTAACACTGCGACTTCTTGTCATGTTCCGTGGCTCATTTCCATCCCCCCAAAAATTGAAAAAGTTAGATTTATTTTACTTAGTGATTTCTTTTTTGTTCATTCTTTCTCACTTGATTACTTACTAATACAATTCCAACATTGGTTCTAAAACTATAATTTTGTGTTTCGCAATTCTTGCTTCTACAGAAACATATTAGTGACATAGTATTGGAGTTTGTATAAAGACATACGTCCATCTAGTCCAACCTTTATACCACCCATTATGTCTGTATAACAGTTAACTATAACATAGTATTGAGTTGTATAAATATACGTCATCTAGTCCAACCTTTATACCCTACCCATAATGTCGGTATACAGTTACATAGTACATAGTATTGGAGTTGTATAAAGACATACGTCCATCTAGTCCAACTTTATACCCTCACCATAATGTCTGTATAACGGTACATAGTAACATAGTATTGGAGGTTGTATAAGACATACGTCCATCTAATCCAACCTTTATACCCTACCCATACTTGTTGTATAACGTTACATAGTAACATGTATGGAGGTTGTATAAAGTACATACGTCCATCTAGCTCCAACCTTTATACCCTATACCCATAATGTCTGTATAACAGTTACATAGTACATAGATGGAGGTTGTATAAAGACTACGTCCACTAATCCAACCTTTATAACCTACACCATATGTCTCGTATAACAGTTACACAGTAACAAGTTATTGGAGTTGTATATAAAGACATACTCCATCTAATCCAACCTTTATCACACACCACTCAATAATGTCGTTAACACGTGACATAGTACATGTAGTGAGGGTGTAAGACATTACGTCCCATCTAGTCCACCCAACTTTATCCTACCCATAATTCTGGTAAACAGTTAATAGTACATAGTATGGAGGTTGTAGTAAAGAACTTACGTCCATCTAGTCCAACCTTATTACCCCCTAAATGTCTGTTATAACAGTACATAGTAACATATATGGAGGGTTAAAAGTACATACGTCCATCTAGTCCAACCTTTATACCTACCCATAATGTGTTGTCTAACAGTTACACTAGTAACATAGTGATTGGAGGTGTGTATAAAGAACATTACGTCCATCAGGCCTCTAACCTTTATACCCTCCCCATCATGTCCTGTATAACAGATTACATAGGTAACATAGTCATTGGAGGTGTATAAAGAGATCGTCCATTAGTCCAACCTTTATACCCTATCCATAAATGTCTGTATAACACTTACATAGTAACATAGTATGGAGGATGTTATAAAGACATACGTTCCATCTAGTCCAACCTTTATACCGTTCCCATAATGTCGTATAACAGTTCATAGTAACATAGTATTGGAGGTTTGTATAAACATACGTCCATCTAGTCCAAACCTTTCACCCTTACCCATATGTACTGTATAACATTTAACAGTAACATAGTATTGGCAGGTTGTAATAAAAGACATACGTCCATCTAGCCCAACCTTTATACCCTAACCCATAAGTCGATATAAACAGTTACATAGTAACATAGTATTGGAGGTTGTATAAAGACTACGTCCATCTATCCAACCTTTATTACCCTACCCATAATGTCTGTACAACAGCCTTATAGAACATAGTATTGGAGGTTGTATACAAGAATATGCCATCTCGTCCAAACCTTTATACCCTACCCATAATGTCTGTATAACAGTATAATACGTAACATAGTATTGGAGTTATTATAAAGACATAGTCCATCTAGCCCAACTTTATACCCTACCCATAATGGCTGTACAACAGTTACAATAGTAACATAGTATTGGAGGTTGTATAAAACATACGTCATCTCGTCCAACCTTTATACCCTACCCATATGTCTGTCTACGTAAAATAGTAATCATAGTATTGGAGGTGTTATAAAGAACTACGTCATACTCGTCCAACCTTTATACCGACCCACCCTAATGTCTGTAAACAGTAAACATAGTACACATAGTATTGGACCGGTTGTATAAAGACATACGTCCATCTAGTCCAACTTTTATACCCTACCCATAATGTCTGTATAACAGTTACAGTAATAGTAAAACTGTAGTTGGAGTTGTATAAAAGATATACATCCATCTAGTTCAACCTTTATACCCTAACCCATAATGGTCTGTATAACATTACATAGTAACATAGTATTGGAGTTTGTATCAAGACTATTTTCCATCTAGGTCCAACTTTATAATAACTCCTACCCATCTGTCTGTCTATCAGTTCAAAAAAATAAGTTACATAGTTATTAAAGTTGTATAGATATATGTCCATCCTGTCCACCTTATAACCACTACCCATAATGTCTGTATAACAGTTACATAGTAACAATAAGTTTGGAGGTTGTATAAAGACATACGTCCATCTGTCCAACCTTTTACCGTACCCATAATGTCCTGTTCTAACAGTTACATAGTAACAAAGTCTTGGAGGTTGTATAAAACATACGTCCATCTAGTCCGACCTATCCCTACCCTAATGTCTTAATAACAGTTTGCATCGTAACAATAGTATTGGAGGATGTATAAGACAGACGTCCATCTAGTCAACCTTTATACCCTATCCCATATGGTCTTGTATAAACAGTGTATAATGTAAACATAGTTATTGGAGGTTGTATAAAGACATACGTCCATCTAGTCCAAAACCTTTATACCCTAACCCATAATTGTCTGTATAAACCTTACAATATTAACATATATTGGGGGTTTATAAAGACATACTCCCGTCTAGTCCACACCTTTATACCCTACCCCTATATCTGTCTACATTTGCAACAGTAACATGTATTTGAGTTTTGTATAAAGAAATCCGTTTTCCATTAGTCCAACTTTATACCTACCCTCAATAATCTGTCTACAGTTTACATAGAACCATAAGTATTTGAGGTTGTATAAAGACATACGTCCATCTAGTCCATCTCCAACCCTTTCTACCCTACCATAATGTCTGGAAACAGTTTTACATATAACACAGTATTTTTTTTTTGGAGGTTATTAAAGACATACGTCCATCTAGTCCATAGTCCAACCTTTATCACCCTACCCATCATATCTGTCTAACAGTTCATAGTACCATAGTATTGGGAGTTGTATAAAGCTCGTCATCTAGTCCAACCTTTATACCCCTAAACCCTAATGTCCTGTATAACATTACTCGTAACCCCAGTATTGGAGGGTTATATAAAGACATACGTCCACTAGTCCCAACCTTTATACCCTATCCCTCCCCCATAATGTCTGTATAACAGTTTATCATAGTCAACACAGTATTGGAGGTTGTATAAAGACAATACGTCCATCTATCCAACCTTTATATCCAAAACCCCATAATGTCTGTATAACAGTTAGCGGATAGTAACATAGTCTTGGAGGTTTGTATAAAGACATACTTCATCTCACCACCTTTAATATACCTACCCATATGCTGTATAACAGTTATATAGTAACATAGTATTGGAGGTTGTATAAAGACATAATACGTCCATCTAGTCCAACTTTATAACCCTACCCTAATGTCTGTATAAAAGTTACATAGTAACATCGTATTGGAGGTTGTTATAAGACATATGTCCCATCTCGTCCAACCTTTATATCCCTACCCTAACCCATAATGTCTGTATACGTTACATAGCTAACATGGTATTGAGGTTTGTATAAAGACATACGTCCATCTAGTCCAACCCTGTATACCCTACCCATAATGTCCTGTTAAACAGTTACATATTACTAGTATTTGAGGTTGTATAAGACTTGTCCATCTAGTCAACCTTTATATCCTACCCATAATGTCTGTATAAAGTTAACATAGTTAACATGGTATTGGAGGTTGTATAAAGACATACGTCCATCTAGCTAACAACCTTTACAATCCCCACCCACCACCCACCCAAATTACCACCACCAACCCTACCCATAATGTCTGTATAAACAGTTACATAGTAACATAGTATTGGATGTTGTATAAAAAGACATAATACGTCCATTATCCAACCTTTATCCCTACCCATAATGTCTGTATACAGTTTTTACATAGTAACATAGTATTGGGGTTGTATAAAGACATACATCCCCTCTAGTCCACCTTACATACCCTACCCAATAATGTCTGTATCCATTTACCTAGTAACATAGTATTGGAGGTTGTATAAAGACAATAACTCCATCTAGTCCAACCTTTATTCCCTACCCAAATGTCTGTATAACATTTACATCGTAAACATAGTATTGAGGTTTGTATAAAGACATACATCCATCTAGTCCAACCTTTATATCCTAACTCCCCATTATGTCCCTGTATAACAGTTACATAGTACCCTCGTATTGGAGGGTTTGTATAAAGACATACGTCCACTAGTCCAACCTTAGCCCCTACCCATAAATAAAAAAATAACATATCCCCACATCATAAAAATCCAAACACACATTTTACATAGTAACATATAGTAATTGGAGGTGTGTATAAAGACTACGTCCATCACTAGTCCAACCTTTATACCCACTCACAAACCCATAATGTCTATATAACATTACATAATAACATAGTATTGGAGGTTGTATAAAAGACATACGTCGTCTAGTCAACCTTTAGACCTACCCATAATGTCTTGTATAACAGTTACATAGTACCATAGTATTGAGGTTGTATAAAGACATACGTCCATCTAGTCCAACCTTTATACCCTAACCCTAATGTCTGTAAACAGTTACATTGTAACATAGTATTGGAGGTTGTATAAAGACCATACATTCCCCTAGTCCACCTTTATCCCTACCCATAATGTCTGTATAACAGTTACATAGTAACATAGTAAAATTGGGGTTGTTAAAGACATATGTCCATCTAATCCAAACCTTTATTAACCCTACCCATAATGTCTGTATAAACAGTTACTAGTAACATAGATTGGAAGGTTGTAAGAAAGACATAACATCCATCTAGTCTCACCTTATACCCTACCCTAATGTCTGTATCACAGTTTTACATAGTAACTAGTCTTGGAGGTTGTATAAAACAATACGTCCTCTAGTCCAACCTTTAAACTAACCCATAATGTCCGTATAAAGTTACCATAGTAACATAGATTGGAGGTTGTATAAAGACATCCGCCATCTAGTCCGACCTTATACCGCACCACCATATGTCTGTAGAACAGTTACATATTAACATGGTATTGGAAGGTTTGTTATAAAGACACATACGCCCATCTAGTCCCAAACCTTTATACCCTACCCATAAGGACTTATAACAGTTATATATAACATAGTATTGGAGGTTGTATAAGACATACGTCCAATCTAGCCAATCTTATAACCCTACCCATAATGTCTGTATAACAGTTACATAGTAACAATATATTGGAGTGGTAAATGAAGACATACTCCACCTAGTCAACCTTTATACCTACCCATAATGTCTGTCTAACAGTTACATAGTAACTAGTATTGGAGGTTGTATAAAGACATCCCCCCTTTTCCCCCATCCTAGTCCGATCTTTTACCACTCCTAATGTCTGTATAAACAGTTACATAGTAACATAGTTTGGAGTTTTGCATAAAGACATAACTCATCTATTCCAACCTTTATATCCTACCTACCCATCATTCTGTAGAACAATTTCCATAGTAACAGATAGTATTGGAGAGTTTGTATAAAGACACGTCATATCTATTCCACCTGTATACCTACCCTACCCATAATGTCGTATAACAGTTATAGTAACATAGTATGGAGGTTGTAGAAGACATACGTCCATCTTAGTCCAATCTTTTAGACCCTACCATAATGTCTGTATCACAGTTCATAGTAACATAGTATTGGAGGTTGTTAAAAGACATACGTCCACCTAGTCCAACCTTTTATACCCTTACCCTACCCATAATGTGGTATAACAGTTACATAGTAACATAGATTGAGGTTGTATCAGACATACGTCCATCTAGTCCAAACCTTTATACCCTACCCATAATGTCTGTATAACAGTTAGCATAGTAACATGTATTCTTGGATGTTGTATATAGACATACTCCATCTAGACCAAACCTTTATACCCAACCCATAATGCTGTATAACATTACTGGTGACATCGTATGGAGTTGTATAAGAATACGTCCAATCTAGTCAACCTTTATACCCTACCCATAATGTCTGATACAGTTAACATAGTAACTAGTATTGGAGGTTGTATAAAGACATCGTCCATCTAGTCCGATCTTTATCCCTACCCATATGTCTGTATAACAGTTACCTAGCACCAGAGTATTGGATGTTGCATAAAGACATACGTCCATCTAGTCCAAACCTTTATATCCTACCCATAAGTCTGTATAACAGTTAACATAGTACATAGTATTGGAGTTGTATAAAGACCATACGTCCATCTAATCCAACTTTATACCCTACCCATATGTCGTATAACAGTTAAATATAACATCAAGTATTGGATTTGTAGAAAGACATACGATCCATCTAGTCCACAACATTTATAAGTACCTAACCCATAATTTCTGTCTAACAGTTACAGCAGTAACATAGTATTGGATGGTTGTATAAAGACATACGTCCGTCTAGTCCACCTTTATAACCTACCCATAATTTTTCCTGTATATAGCTAAAAAAAATGGTAGTTTTAGAACCTATCTATCCCACTTTTAAAGGCTATTTACTGAACTTGTCCTTACCACATCTGCTGGAAGACATTTCCCTGCTTCACCGTTCTACTGTAACGAACCTTCCTAACCTGAAGAATGAACTTCTTTTCTTCAACCTTACAGGATGTCCCATGGTCCTCTAATATGACTATTAGTGAAAAATAGCAACCAGAGAGTTATTGTATGGCCCTTAATATAGTAGTATTTTGTATGAAGTGATCCATAAATAATCCCACTGCTAAACCGTCCCCCAGTGGCTTAATAGGAAATCATGTTGGTTTTTTACATGAAACCAATGTTTTTGTTGCAAAATCAGTTTAATCAGACCTAAATTTGCCAACAATGGACACCTCTAGACATTCCTACTGGCTGTTGGTGCTATAATACATCCATAACAATACTTATAATTGTGGATAATGGTAAATAATTAAAATAACTTGATCTTTGCCCTGACCACAAATAGTGTCCATAATGGTTATTTAAGACACTAAAGGTGGCCCATACCCATGGGATTTCCATCGCAATGTGCATATACACCGCACGATCGATATTGTCCCTCTAGTAAAGGGGCCGATGCCGACTTGCGGAAATTTTCCGTCTTTCCCGATGAGTGCCGATATGGTCGCTCGTCAGATGTTTCGCTATTTTCGGAGCAATTTTTTGGGGCAAAATTAGCACCATTTTAACAAACAGAAAGGAAGATTTTGCATTACCGTAAAATGGGGCGATTTCTAGCAAACCCGAACAATATAGCAAAGGAAATAAATCATCTGTTTATATTATCAAAAATGTAATGATTTTAAATCTCTGACATGAAAAGTCAATGTTCAATGGTTAAAATTTCCAATGAAAGTGATTTTTTTTTTGTTGAAATTCCCATAACACATTTATGGAACTGAGAAGTTTTACACTGATTGTCCCCAATTTTTTTTTATCCTTTCCTAGATTTACACAGGAAATACAACAGCTATGGATATTTCTCCATTCCGTACTATGAATTTGCTTTAAACATAGAAATAAAAATGACTATGAGTGGATGTTCTCACCAACAGTGAAATTGGTACAGGGCCCACGCAGACCTGACTTTCCAAGCTTGTTCATTTGACTTGCACCTTCATTAGCAAAGCTACGAACATCTGATGCGTTTTCATGCATTTCAGCAATGAAGCAACATGGTTTGCCATTTATCTGAACCTCTTGTCTTAATTTCTTCTCATTTTGCCTCACAGTCAGCTGGAATAAATAGCTAATGGTCCCATTGAATTGTGCAGGATCATAAAAGCTCTCTGTTTATGGGTTGGATTCCCCATGTCATACGTGTACTCACAGGTAACATCTACTTAATAGATTGTGCAGGAAGCCTCTCCAGCTGGATCCATTCTCAGAAATCGTATAGGTATAATAGACATTTTACTTGCGGATTCGATACTCGCGTATAGGTTTAATAGACATTTTACTTGCATATTGGCTTGCCTTGAACGTTGGAACATTCGATAATTATCAAAAGTCCGGAAAATATCAAAAATCCGAGTCCGGGATAGTTTGAGAAGTTCGAGTCCGTTTGAACTCGAATAGTTCAGCTCGAACTCGGGTTATGTTTGAGTTCTAGTCCATCTCTAGTCCCTCCTGTCGCCCATGGAGAGAGCGCCCTAGATGGCTGCAGCTCCGAGCGCTTTATATTCGCCAGAAGGAAAGTGCTGTATAAATGTTATTTCATTCTATAAAAGATAGGTCACTGGAAATCTTCTTAAAGGGAATGTCCACTGAGAAAACCCAATTTTTTTTTCTAAACTGTATATTAAATAACGTGAAAGTGGGGTTTGAGTGAGCTTGCCCTTTAATTCTTCCCTTCCGTTCTGCTACCAGATCTGTAAGAATCTTTCTCTGGTATCTGAATGGAAAAGGGCAAGTAATTAGATTTTTCTTTTGCTCTCATTTGCCCCCCCCCCCCCCCCCATATGACCTTTGATTATAGCAAACAAAATGAAAAATCAATAAACACACAATCATACAACTTTCATAATCCTTCCAAAATCCATCAAATAAAACAGAAGTGTGAAAATGAACTGTTAAGAGGTTATTGATATTGAAAATGAACTGTTTATGGTGTAGAAATCTGCATAAGGCTTGCGATTGTTTCAGTCAGGTCTAGATAGTTTGTGATAGTGATGCATTTGGGCTTTAACAATTCTATATCCACCTACACCATAAATGGTGTTGAAAAAAGATTTGGGACTTGGATGTAGCAAACAATGCCAGGCAGCAACGGCTAGAGCCAGCATGGTCTTGTCTTGTATAAAGAGGGGAATAGATTCAAGGGAGAAAAATATTATTCTCCCTCTTTACAAGGCACTGGTAAGGCCTCATTTGGAACATGTGGTGTGGCTGCAAGGGCTGCATAGAAAACATCATTGGTATTAATATTTAATCGAGGAGTCTATGAGTAAGGGTAGTGCTACAATGCGTTAGACTTTGCGCTAAGTACAGTATCGCCGCAAAGGGCGTTCAAACCGTCGCCGCGGTAACACTTTTGACGGCGATGTGCTTTGCCTTTACAAATATGGCGAAAAGCGTTATTTTTGCCACAGCGATGTGCGGCGGTCGTTTTTGGGCGGCATTAACGGCCCTTTATAAATATGCCCCTTAGTTTGGAGTGTTGATTGATTAAGTAATTTCTATTATTAACTCATAAAACACTTCTGGATACAACTGAATTTTTTTTAAAGGGGTATGTCCAATTCCAAGGACTGTGGATGCGTCTGAGAATGTCAGTGGCGTTGGAGTCCGTCAGTGGCGCAGGAGCGATTCGCCACTAACGGACTCCAACTTAAGACCTTCCGGTTAAAGTTAAAAAGTTGGGGGACATTCACTTTAAAATCAGCAACAAAAGGAGAAATGTGAGGATCTCTGGGTAAAGAGTTTCTTTATAGTTTGATATTCTTATAAAGATGAGTTATATTTTTTAATGTATGCCTTCGAGTGACGGTTTAATCATAAAATCAATTAAAATAAGCACGCTTCCATTGTGATTAATAGGTTGCCTAATGCACTGTTAAACACAGAGTCTAAAGATAATTCAAGGTAGCAATTTACTGCATTAAGTTATCATGCTGGGTAGGTAGAATACAGAAGAGAAATAACCAAATCTCCTTTTCAGAAATGAAAAGCATCAGTTACTAACCTGTCAGTCATACTCACTTAAATATGTATCTACACTAGAGATGTCCGAACTTCGCAAAATCCGCGAGCGGACCCATTAAAATTTGAAAATACGAGGATTCTTCGAAAATACGATGATTCTTCGAAAATAATCTGCGATTTCTTGTATTTTCCCGTATTTTCGAAAATACGAGAAATCCCCAGAATTTCGAATATTTTCGAAAACGCGGTATTTTCTAAAATACGAGAAATCCTCATAATTTTGAAGATTTTCAAAAACGCGGTTCGGAAAAGTTCGAAGGCAGAAAAATCGGAAAATCCGCGATATCCGCCGTTCGCGAACGAGGTAAATCCGCCGCAGATCCGGGTTCGGATCCATGAACTGGGCCATCACTAATCTACACATCTACTGCAATAGTCTATGCAATAATGTAGCTGTCATCTGTATTGTATACTATTGTGTTGTTTTCATAATATTTCTGCCCTTACAACAGACTTTTCAAGGTTTTAGAAAGATCCTTGATATAGAAAGAAACTTCACAGATTTCCCTTTTCTTAAGATCACGGAATGCACAAAAAATGGCCAAGGTGTCCAAGGTTATTCTGCAGCTTAAAGGTATGTGAATGACAAGAACAAAATCACCCTTTTAAACTCATTTACAAAGGGTTAATATGATGAGTTTAACAAGGGGGTTGCTGCTGCTTAATCTGTGAGCTGTGACATCACAGTACCATTGTTCCCCCTTGACACTGGCTTGAGCATGCCCACTTCAATCCCACTGCTTGGATACAGCATCATCAGCTGCATCATAAGACCTACACCTGAACTTCTTAAAGTTATTAAAGCTAGCCACAAAAAGTTATCTCTCCTAAAGGTGCCCTTAGGCAGAGCTAAACACAGAAAATGGTTGCAAGCCTGTTACTAGCTTCATAAAGGTTTAATTTGTGACAGATACAGCATGAAAGACACACAGTGCAGACAAGGTGACAAGTGAAACTATAAATGCCTATATTTGTAGATTGGCAACAGCCAGAGACATCATCCTTGGCCTATTTAAAAGGTACAGTACCAGAGAGCTCTTTACATTGGTCCTTGTTTGAGAGCAATTCTATGGAAACACAGCTTTACTTTAATAACAGGATCGCTAATTTTAATGCCCACTCTATAGAGCATTATAGTGATAGATGTTGCCAATGTAAAATATTGACCATTATATTTCTATGTAAAGTGATCGTTTTTATTTGTAATATTCAGCACCAAAAATTAACCCATATTCCATATTTGTGTCGTAAAGTTTAAGGGGGAGATCCAATATAGCTGTTTTTCGTCTAAAACCCACGTTAACCCGAAAAAAATTCGGGTTAACGTGGGTTTTAGACGGAATTTAGAGCACAGCGCCGTTTCCAATTTTTTTTGCTAACGATCCAAAACCTCTGCCGTTAAGGTTTGCGCTACCTCGTAAAGGTTTAGGAGCGTTAAGGACGCGCTCCTTACCTTAGCCCGATCCCGCGATGCAATAACTGACGTAATCTTGTTTACGTCAGTTATTGTATCGCGGGATCGGGCTAAGGTAAGTAACGCGAGCCCGCCATATTGTATCTCCCCGTAAGTTTCATTTAAAATCAGGCTTAACAATATTTGCGAAATGTAAATGATAACTACGTCTCTCACTTGTTCGTGATCTTTGCAAATAACTTGGCTGATCATTTTCAGACCAATATTCCGTGTCCGTCTACCGAAAAGAAGCCCCACAAGGGTCGGTTTTTCTGGATGATTCATTTGCATTGATCTTAACTGGGCTATAGGATTATAAAAAAAGATATTTAAATAATTGGATAATGTATAAAGTCTTTGTTCTTCCTAGTCACAGTTTATAAAGCTCTCAACTTTCTTAGGGATCGAACCTACAAAAAAACAAACCTGATTCCCATGTTCTATGGTTCCCCGTGTGTATTATTGTTTGCCTGACTCGGTGGTGGAAATATATTTTTTGTTCCATTATTATCAAGACGTAATTGTTTAGTGCTGATTTTACAAAAAATAGGTTCCAGGATATCATGTGTGCTACACAACAGGACAATCCCTTTAAAATTACCATGTGAATATGTACTGTGTGCTTAACTTTAATCTCCCTGATCATTCTTTTTATTGAAGGTTAATAAGGGAATTAATTGTATTTGCTGGACATTTATCTCTTTCCACTAAATAAGATTAAGGATTTAGTTTAGAGAGTAATCCAATTATGCTGCTGACTTCAAGGCAAACACATTGTTGTTACATTCACAACCAGGTCTGATTTAATTCATTTTCTTAATTTGTTCTGTACAGTGGCCACATAATGTGTAGTCTGTGTTATTTCAAGACCTTAAGCTGGGTACATATGATGAGATATTTCGGTCCGATCCCCGATAGTTCAGTGTATCGGTCGATCAGACCGAAATTATCGCATCCAAATGCAGCCATGTCCGACCGATCGTTCGTCCAAATCGGACGATCGGACATGGTGGAAAACCTTGTCCGATCGTGCGGTCCTCTATGGACCGCATGATCGGTTGCGGTAACTGTCGGACGCGGCTGCTTTTGCCGCGACCGACAGTCCTTCCTCCTGGCCGA
Source organism: Hymenochirus boettgeri (assembly GCA_019447015.1). Taxonomy (NCBI): domain Eukaryota; kingdom Metazoa; phylum Chordata; class Amphibia; order Anura; family Pipidae; genus Hymenochirus; species Hymenochirus boettgeri. The sequence continues at coordinate 166,131,258 of CM033477.1, read as the reverse complement.
CCGGTCGAAAGTATTGAACGGTCGGTAAGGAGGAAAAATTGCTAGGTGTGTACCTAGATTTAGAGGGGAAAATCCCTTTTATATCATTATTAAGTTGAAAGAGCAGGAGATTAGAGAAGACCAAGGACATGGTAAGATGTCCACATACTTGGACAAGTTACAGTACATAATGAATATATGAATTCTGCAAACACACATAGTTCTTTTGAATTGATAGACATTTGTCTGTCAATATGAACTTTTAAATGCAAATCCTCAAACCCAACAAACAGAGAAAGCCGTCATTCTTTGAACAGGTCCATAAAGTAATTCTTATTGGGATCACTGAAATTTAATTAAGTCTCCAAGAAATGTCATATTGTACCATGTTCTTGCTTGTGAAGGCTCTCATCCATCCAGGTCATGGTATATCTATAATATTCATTCATCTAGGTCATGGTATATCTATAATATTCATTCATCCAGGTCACAGTATATCTGTAATATTCATTTATCCAGGTCACGGTATATCTGTAATATTCATCCATCCAGGTCATGGTATACCTGTAATATTCATTCATCCAGGTCATGGTATATCTGTAATATTCATTCATCCAGGTCACGGTATATCTGTAATATTCATCCATCCAGGTCAATACATCCATCTAGTCCAACCTTTATACCCTACCCATAATGTCTGTAAAACAGTTACATGGTAACATAGTATTGGAGGTTGTATAAAGACATACATCCATCTAGTCCAACCTTTATACCCTACCCGACCATATGGAGCTGGGATGTAAGGTAAGGATTATATTACACTACACAATGGGGCCAGTAGTGGGGGAATTATAGTTTTGGGGGTGGACATGCCCTTTAAACTTTGGTTTTATTGTGACATACACAAGCACATTGTATGTCACAATAAAACCAAAATTTAAACATATATAGTGTGTGCGGTCCTCAGCATTTACTTGGAATTATTTGTGAATAAATCACAAATAGAGTTTTTTTTGCTAGTTTGCAAAGACTTAGATAAAATATGGCAGCAGAGACAAATACTTCGTGAACTTCTGATCACCAAATTATTGATCTTTGCCAATGAAGGAAAAAAATCACTTCCTAGGAAAAAATTTGCTGGAAATGATTTGATCAGATTTGAACGTAGAAAATGGGCATTTATGCCCGTTTTCCATGCTCGTTACACATTTCTCCCCCTTTACCCTAATACTACAATCAGCGACAAAGTTTGTGTCCCCCAAGTTGGATCAAGTTCTCAGTGGAATGGTGAAGATTAAGTTTGATTAGTCGTTAATCGATTTCAAGGGAAACTAAGCCTCAATTACACATGCAAGAAGTTTTCTGCATTGACTCTGTTTGTTGGCAATGTCTGGGTGTGCACCCATGCATGCCATTTGATTCAGGACCCTTGGAAGATTTAGTGGGTTTTTAACTTGTCATATGAGTTTGTACAAGATTTTCTAACTTTGAATCATGTTTTTCATTAATTTCTCCAGAAAATCTGCTAAAAGCATGATGTTCTGTGAAGGACTGCATATGTAATTCTTCATGTATGTATGAAAGCATGGCAGCGTTACATGGCTGAAGGTGTGTAGAGTATGAAATACTGAAAGCTGTAATGTCTAATTGCACTTATGCATTGGTTCACTTCAGGGCTAGTTAGTAGCCATGTCTCAGTATACTCCCACACATGTAGCATACCATTTTCCCCCAGAAAATCTGGTAAAACCATGTTATTTTATGAATGCATGTGTCCAGTACTCTGGGGTGTTCAGTTTGAAAAACTGAAAGATGTTCAAAATGCCAAGTTGAATTTATTTTGTGTAATTGCATTCATGCATTTGTTTTTCAGGGCTAATTGGTGGCCATGTCCCTCTGTACACCCACGCATGAGGCATACCATTTGATTCAGTACATTTAGGAGATTGATATTTTGTGGGTATTTTTACTTGTACTAAGGGTTTAGGTGTGATTTTCTAACTTTGAATCATTCTTTTTATTTGTTTTTTTTTCTGAGAATGTGGTAAAACCATGACATTCTATGAAAGCCTGCATCCAGAATTCTGCTTGTATTTGTGAAAAAATTGCACCATTTGGTAGCTGAAGGTGTGTAGTTTGGGTCGGGGGGGGTTGATATTGGGGGTGTTTAATTTAAAAACTGAAAGCTGTTTGAAAATGAATGTGTAATTGCACTTATGCCTAGGTTCACATCAGGGCTTGTTAGTGGCAATGTCTCCATGTACATCTACGCATGTAGCTTACCATTTGAGTTATAACATTTAGGACATTGATATTTAGTGAATATTTTTACTTGTCCAAGGGGTTTAAGTATGATTTTCTAACTTTGAATTTTATCTTTTTTTTTTAAAAAAAATTTCAGAAAATCTGGCAAAAAATCATAGCATTTTATGAAGGTCTGCAGCCAGAATTCTGCTCATATCATGCAGCATTTGGTAGCTGAAGGTGTGTACTTTCCAATAGTTATAGTTTGTGGGGGTTATTTTTTAGATTGAGAAGTTAACCGAAAGCAGAATGCTGAGGTAACTGAAATTGTTAGTGATCTTATGCAATGGTTTCCTTCAAGGCTAGTTGGTGGCTATGTTTTGGTGTGCATACAAGTTTTTTTTTTTTTACTTGTCATGGGAGTTTAGGTAGGATTTGCTGGCTTTGAAGCATGTCTTTCATAATTTTTTTTTCCATTCATTTTATCACAAAATCTTTTTTATGAAGCTTATGAAGTACTATATTCAGAATTCTGCTCATATGTATAAAAGAATGGAACCATTTGGTAGCTGAGGGTGTGTTGGTTCCAAAAATATATAATTTGTGGGGGTATTTATGAGATTTGGGGGAGTTTAGTATAAAAAAACTGAAGCAGTTCAAAATTCAGAGATGACTAAATTTGTAGGTGTAATAACTTTATGTATTGACCATTTAGGGCTAGCTGGCAGCCATGTGTTAGTGTGCACCCACTTATATAGCATACCATTTGATTCAGGACATTTGGGAGATTGAAATTTAGGGGATTTTTTAAGGGAGTTTGGGTATGATTTGTTGACATAATTTTCCATGAAGATTTTGTAGATAAAGAGATATACTTTCCAAAAAGATTTAGTTTGTTGGGGTATTTATAAGATTATGAGTTCAAAATGCATAGATTGCTAAAATTGTAGGTGTAATTACCCATGTGCATTGGTTCTCTTCAGGGCTCGTTGGTATCCATGTCTCGATGTGCACCCACACATAAAGCATACTCTCACTTGGGAGATTGATATTTAGGTGATTTTTTATTGTCATAAGAGTTTAGATATGATTTCTTGGCTTTGAAAAACGTATAATTAATTATTTTTTCCAAATATTAAAATTCTTTGAAGGACTGCATCCAGAATTTTGCTGGTGGCCATGTCTCAATGTATACTCACACATGTGACATACCATTTGAATTAGGATGTGTGGGAGATGAATATTTAGTGGGCATTTTTATTTTGGGATCACTTGTTATAGTAACATAGTAGCATAGTAATTGAGGTTTAATAAAGTTATAGGTCCATCAAGTCCAACCTTTATACCCTAAAAGGTATAAAGACATCCATCCATGTAGTCCTACCTTTATACCCTACCCATAATGTCTGTATAAAAGTTACATAGTAACATAGTATTGGAGGTTGCATAAAGACATACGTCCATCTAGTCCAACCTTTATACCCTACCCATAATGTCTGTATAACAGTTACATAGTAACATAGTATTGGAGGTTGTATAAAGACATACATCCATCTAGTCCAACGTTTATACCCTACCCATAATGTCTGTATAACTGTTACATAGTAACATAGTATTGGAGGTTGTATAAAGAGATACGTCCATCTAGTCCAACCTTTATACCCTACCCATAATGTCTGTATAACAGTTACATAGTAATATAGTATTGGAGGATGTATAAAGACATACGTCCATCTAGTCCAACCTTTATACCCTACCCATAATGTCTGTTTAACAGTTACATAGTAACATAGTATTGGAGGTTGTATAAAGACATACGTCTATCTAGTCCAACCTTTATACCCTACCCATAATGTCTGTATAACAGTTACATAGTAACATAGTATTGGAGGTTGCATAAAGACATAAGTCCATCTAGTCCAACCTTTATACCCTGCCCATAATGTCTGCATAACAGTTACACAGTAACATAGTATTGGAGGTTGTATAAAAACATACGTCCATCTAGTCAAACCTTTATACCCTGCCCATAATGTCTGTATAACAGTTACATAGTAACAGAGTATTGGAGGTTGTATAAAGACATACGTCCATCTAGTCCAACCTTTATATCCTACCCATAATGTCTGTATAACAGTTACATAGTAACATAGTATTGGAGGATGTATAAAGACATACGTCCATCTAGTCCAACCTTTATACCATTATATAGAATTTATTGAACATGCTACTCAATAGTAAACAAACACTTTAAATAAATAACATAAATAAAGTTCATTACAAAACCTCACTTATCATACATGGGAAGTTGATGTTATAGGCGCTAAAGGGGAAGTTGATGTGATAGGCGCTAAAGGGGAAGTTGATGTGATAGGCGCTAAAGGGGAAGTTGATGTGATAGGTGGTAAAGGGGAAGTTGATGCGATAGGTGGTAAAGGGGAAGTTGATGTGATACGCGTTTAAGGGGAAGTTGATCTAGTGTTTGCCATCTGAATAAGCTTTTCAGTTAAAGATTTAGTTTTTGGTGGACATAAAGGCTACAGCAGGTAGAGACTCTGCCCTGCTCAGCTCTTTGTAATTCCGTAGCAGGTAGAAAGTAAACCAAGCTCAGTCCAAAAGTGGAAATACAAGTCTGTATGTATGTGTAGGAACGTAGAACTTTGTTACCTGGATTGTGGGGGGGGGGTCCTGCCTTTACCAGCCACATCAGCTCCTGATGGATTGGAGGGTTCGGCTTTTCCTGTTGATAGGAAGATACATCAGATGGAGCACTTTTGGCCATTCAAGTCTTGGAAATGTGGATACCCCTAGAAGAAGGAAAACAAAGCTTAGTCTAATAGTGTGTGTGTGTGTGTTTGTGTGTGTGTGTGTGTGTGTGTGTGTGTGTGTGTGTGTGTGTGTTATTCTGTAAGTGTATTGTACCACGGTGCAGCCATTTCCATAGGTAAGTTTACTTATGGAAACAAAAACATTTAAAATTATATTAAAAATAAAATCAACTTGCCCTGTCCTGTTACAATTAAACCGACATTCTGACATCACACCCTTCAACGTTCACGTTTTTCTCTGCGGCTTTGATCACTGATAATTAACCATTTTGAAAGCGGCACAGGAACAACCATGAAGCCAGACTGCCATGTAACAGGTAAAACCCCCAAAATAATCCAAATAAAAAAATCTTTACCTTCCTTTTAAGGGCAACGATAACAGAAAACATTAATGATTTAAAACCCATCATGCCCCATTAGCTTAGTAACACACAGATATATGTCATTAGGGGTTAAATTATATCTAATTATACAAATCATACCAGACAGTCGTTCTCTGTCGGTGCTTGTGTGTGCAAGGTTGTATAAGGATGTGTGTGTAAGAGTGTATAAGGATGTGTGTGTAAGAGTGTATAGGGATGTGTGTGTAAGATGTATAAGATGTGTGTGTAGATTGTATAGGATGTGTGTGTAAGTGTATAAGGATGTGTGTGTAAGAGTGTAATAAGGATGTGTGTGTAAGAGTGTTAAGGATTTGTGTGTAAGTGAGGAGGTGTGTGTAGTGTATAAGGATGTGTGGGGGTAAGAGTGTATAGGGATGTGTGTGTAAGAGTGTATAAGGATGTTGTAAGATGTGTAGGATGTATGTGAAGTGTATAGGATGTGTGTGTAAGAGTGTATAGGATGGTTGTTCCGCGTGTCTCCGGCTGTGTGTGTCCGTGTGTGTCGGGTGTCTGTGTCGCGTGTTACGGATGTGTGTGTCGTAGTGTGTGGTTGATGGGTGTGGTGTTCCGGTGTGTGGGTCGCGTGTTGGTGTGTGTGTGGTGTTGGTGTGTGGTCCGGTGGTGTGGGCTTGTGTGTGGCGTGTTGTGTGTGTGTGTGTGTTGGGTGTTGTGTTGTGTTGGTGTGTGTGTGGTGTTCCGGCATGGTGTCCGGTGTCTCGGTGTGTGTTGTGGTGTGTACGGGCTGTGCTGTGTAGCGTGTTGGTGTGTGTTGTCGGAGTGTCAGAGGCTGTGTGTGTGGTGTATCGGCTGTGGTGTGTCGGTGTGTAGGCTGTGTGTTGTCGGTGTTGGGTGTGTGTGTGGTGTTGGTGTGTGTGTGTGCCGGTGTGTGGCTTGGATGTGGTGCGTGTTCGTTGTGTGTGCGTGTTGGTGTGGTGTGTCGGTGTGGTGTTGTGTACGCGTGTCTCGGTGTGTGTGTCGGTGTCGGTGTGGTGTTGGTTGTTGGCTGTGTGTGTGGTGGATAGGATGTGTGTGTGTGCGAGTGTGTGGTATGTGTGTAGAGTGTATAAGGATGTGTGTGTAGGTGTTAAGGTGTGTGTAAGAGTGTATAGGATGTTGTGTGGTGTGTGAGGGAATGTGGTGTAAGAGTGTATAGGGTGTGTGGTGTGGTGTTGGCTGTATGTGGGTGTTTGGTGTGTTTTCAGGTGTTAGGGCTTGTGTGTGGTGTATAGGTGGTGTGTGTCGAGTGTGTGGTGTAGTGTAAGAGTGTATAAGGATGTGTGTGTAAGAGTGTTAAGGATGTGCGTGCAAGAATGTATAAGGATGTTTTTTCAAGAGTGTGTAGGGTATGTTGTAAGAGTGTATAAGGATGTGTGTGTAAGAGTGTGTAGATGTGGTGTGTAAGAGTGTGTAGGGATGTGTGTGTAAGAGTGTTAAGGGTTGGTGCAGATGTACAGGATGTGTTTTCAAGAGTGTGTAGGGATATGTGTGTAAGAGTGTATAAGGATTTGTGTGCAAGATTGTATAAGGATGTGTGTGTAAGAGTGTATAAGGATGTGTGGTAAGAGTTTGTAGGATATGTGTTAAGAGTATATAAGGATGTGTGTGCAAGATTGTATAGATGTGTGTGTAAGAGTGTATAAGGATGTGTGTGTGTAAGAGTGTGTAGGGATATGTGTGTAAGATGTTAGGTGTGTGTGCAGATTGTAAGGATGTGTGTGTAAGTGTATAAGGATGTGTGTGTAAGAGTGTGTAGGGATGTGTGTGTAAGAGTGTATAAGGATTTGTGTATGTAATGTGTATGTAAGGCTGTATGTGTGTAAGAGTGTGGTTGTGTAAAAGTGCAAAAGGATATGTGTGTGTAAGGCTGTGTAGGTGTGTATGTAGATGTAAGAGAATGCAAGACGATGTGTGTATGAAAATGAGTGTAAGGCTGTGTTTGAGTGTGAGTGTGCAAGGCTGTTGTTATGTAAGGGGTGAGTGTGTAAGGGTGTGTGTAATATGTTTATCCAAAGAAAAAATAGTAACAACATATCATGGATGTGGGGGTAGTGTATGACACATCTTAAACTTTATTAAGTCTTGAACAATATTGCACAGTGTGTGTATAAAGTGCTCCATTCGCACACACGTTTAGAGACACAATACACTGGTGTAACAGGATTAATCTGTGTACCTACTCCATCTACCCATCACCTGGTTTAGATTTACATGTTGTGGTGCTGAAGGTGGGTACTGGGAGTCTTGCTAAAACTTCATTGTCCATCTGATTATTCCATCTATGCCCAGCGTGACTATAGCTGATCTCCACGTGTGGAATAAGCAACGAGATTTATTCTACTCCAGAGGCTTCGTCAGTGCTGATTTCATGTGTCCTGCCCCCTTCTTTTATTGGTACATAGGGAGATGTATCCTTATGTGTCCATTATTGGTACGTAGGGGGGATGTATCCTTATGTATCCATTATTGGTACATAGGGAGATGTATCCTTATGTGTCCATTATTGGTACATAGGGGGGATGTATCCTTATGTGTCCATTATTGGTACATAGGGGGATGTATCATTATGTGTCCAGCACTGATTATAGTTTAATGTAGCAGACAATTGCAACTTAATACATTAATTCCTGGTTATAAATACGTATATACAATGTTACAGTTTGGAGGATGGTTAGGTTAGTTTAGTTTGTTAGGCTCGGTAAGTCTAGTTAGGCTAGTTAGCTAGTTAGGGCTTGGCGTGGTGGCTGGCTTACAATCTTTTATTTAGGTAAATGTAGGTTTCAACTTACAGGTAATGTTTTGTAGAAAACCTATTCAAATGATAAGGTATTTTATAAATTGTCTAACAAGGCATGTGAGCTAAGAAATGTAATTATGACCCTGGTCTCTATATCTAATGACTTAATTGGCTGTAAACAAACATGTGACCACATGCAAGTGAGTGGCACAGATACCTACAGTAATAATTGGGAAAACACTGCAATATAGTAACAATATTGAGAAGATGTATAAATAAATGTCCATCTAGTCCAACCTTTATACCCTACCCATATGTCTTATACAGTTCATAGTAACATAGTTTGGAGGTTGTATAAAGACATACGTCCTCTAGTCCAACCTTTATACCCTCCCATAATGTCTGTAGTAACAGTTACTAGTGGGGATCTAGTGGTAGTGAACGGGGGTAGTGTGGGTGAGTGTTTGGGGTAGTGGTTGGGGGGGTGTGGGGGGGGATATTGGGGGGTGGGGTGTGTAGGTGGGTATTTGTGGGTTTGGTGGGTTTTGGTGTGTGGGCGGCGTGAGGGGGTGTGTGTGTTGGTTCTTGTTGGGGTTGGGGGGTGTGTGGCGGCGGGGGTGGGGGTTGGTTGGTGGTGGGGGTGGGGGGGGTGTGGTTGGTTGCGTCTGGGGGTGGGGGGGTGGGTTGGTGGGTGGTTGGGGCCGCGAGTGTGGTGGGGTGGGGGGGGGTTGTGGGGGGGGTGGTGGGTGTGTGGGTGTGGGGTGGTGTGTGTACGGGTTTGGTGGGGCGGGTTTGGGGTGTGGGGGGGGGTTGTTAGGGGGGGGAGCTCTCGTGAGGTAAAGGGGGTGGATGGGTGTTGGGAGGGATGTGGGTTGGGCAGGGTCGAGTGGAGCTAATTGTAGTGGGAGAATGGATTGTTGTTTTTTATGTCCCTGTCAGTGTTGTTGTGTCAGGGGCTGGGGTCCGACGCGCGGGGGGGGTATGCTGTGGCGGGGTGGGGGTTGTAGGTAGGGCTAAGTTGACCGGATGAGAGGCCTCTATGAGGTGGGGAGTGAAGATAAGGACATACCCAGGCTAGGGGGGTTGGGTTGTAATATCGCCAACGAAGTCGAGAGCCAACCGGAAAACTCCCGAAACCCGGGCCCCAGAGAGAGTGTCGGTGGTGGGGGCCAGTGTGAACATAGTACATAGTGATTGGGGTAGGTGTGGTTAAAGAACAACAGTAATCGGCATGCTAAGCCAAGGGGACCGGTAAGGAAGCAGGAGGTCCAACATCACCGGGACAGGTTTGGCAAAGACCTTTAGTAACCGGCTCCGTGGCCTACGCCGCATGCTGGTATAAGCGTCGGGGGAGGGAGGAGGGGTCGGAGGGTTAGGTCGGAATACATAGTGTACGGATTGAGGATTGGAGTTGGTAGAAAGAGCATACGGCTCAGTGGGGTTGGGTGTGGGGGGCGAGTCCAGGGTCCACCGGGTGGTCTCTTGGTGTGGGGGGGGGGGTTGGTCTGGCATGAGGGGGGGGGGAGGCGCTGTGGGCGGTATGGTGGGGGTGGTGGACGAGGTGCGTCGTGACGATTTTTTGGTGGGGGTGGGTGAGGGGGGTGTGGGGGGGGGTGGGGGGGGGGGGGTGGGGGGACTGCTTGGCGGAGTGTGTGGGGGGGGGTGGGGGGGGGGGGGGGATGGCCGGGGCGGTGTGGGGGGTGGGGTAGTGCGTGGGGGGGCGGGGGTGTGGGTGGGGGGGGGTGGTGGGACTCCCCTGCGGAGGGGGGGAGCCCATAATGCCTGTATGGCCGTTACATAGGAACAGAGTAATGGGGGGAGCGGTTGGGTTATTGGGGGGAACAGGGAGAAGCGGGGTGGTGGTGAGGTGGGGAAGGGGAGGATCGTCCTGGGGTGTGTTGTGGTGGTGGGTCTAGTCCAAGGGGAGGTGGCGGGGGTCCCAGACCGATGATAACCCTGTAAGGGGACAACCTCTATGAACCCTAAAGCGGGGACGACCTTCATGAATGGGGGCTGTATCGACAGTTTACATAGGTTAACATAAGTTTGGTGGGAGGATGTATAAAGACGATATGGGTCCAGTAGTCTATCCACAGAACAACCTGTTATACCTTACCCTCCTAACCTACCCATATGTCCTGTATAACAAACAGGTTGCATAGTAACATAGTATTGGAGGTTGTAGAAAGACATACGTCCATCTAGTCCAACATTTATAACCTACCCATAATGTCTGTCTAACAGTTACACAGTAACATAGTATTGGAGGTTGTATAAAGACATACGTCCGTCTAGTCCAACCTTTATAACCTACCCATAATTTCTGTATAATAGCTAAAAAAAATGTAGTTTTAGAAACCTATCTATCCCACTTTTAAAGCTATTTAATGAACTTGCCATTACCACATCTGCTGGAAGACAGTTCCACTGCTTCACCGTTCTCACTGTAAAGAAACCTTTCCTAACCTGAAGATGAAACTTCTTTTCTTCCAACCTTAAAGGATGTCCATGTGTCCTCTAATATGACCTATTAGTGAAAAATGCACCAGAGAGTTTATTGTATGGCCCATTAATATATTAGTATATTTGTATGAAGTGATCATATTCCCATGCTAAACAGTCCCCCAGTGGCTTAATAGGAAAATCATGTTGGTTTTTACAGAAACCAATGTTTTGCCAAAATCAGTTTAAATCAGACATAAATTGCCAACAATGGACACCTCTAGACATGTGCCTACTGGATGTTGGTGCTATATAAATCCCTAACAATAATTATATTGTGGATAATGGTAAATCTGGCCCTGACCACAAATAGTGTCCATAATGGTTTTTAAGACACTAAAGGTGGCCATACACATGGGATTTCCATCGCAATGTGCCATACACCGCACGATCGATATTGTCCCCTCTAGTAAAGGGAGCCGATGCCGACTGTCGGAAATTTTCCGTCTTTCCCGATTGAGTGCCGACTATGGTCGTTCGTCAGATGTTAGCTATTTTCGGAGCAATTTTGGGGCAAAATTAGCACCATTTTTAACAACAAGAAGGAAGGAATTTTGCATTACAGTAAAATGGCAGATTTCTACAAACCCGAACAAGTATAGCAAAGGAAATAAATAATCTGTGTTATATTTATAAAAAAATGTAATGATTTTTAAATCTCTGACAGGAAAAGTCAATGTTCAATGGTTAAAATTTCCAATGAAAGTGATTTTTTTTTGTTGAAATTCCCATAAAACATTTATGGAACTGAGAAGTTTTACACTGATTGCCCCAATTTTTTACATTTCCATAGACTTTACAGGAAATACAACAGCTATGGATATTATCTCCATTCCGTACTAGTGAATTTGCTTTAAAAATAGAAAGAAGAAATGACTATGAGTGGGATGTTCTCACCAACAGTGAAATGGGTAATAGGGACCACGCAGACCTGACTTTCCAAGCTTGTTCATTTGACTTGCATCATTAGCAAAGCTACGAACATCTGATGCGTTTTCATGCATTTCCAAAGGCAATGAAGCACAGTGGTTGCCATTTAGCTGAACCTCTTGTCTTATTTCTTCTCATTTTGCTCACAGTCAGCTGGAATAAATAGCTAAATGTCTTGAATTAGTGCAGAGATCCATAAAATCTCTCTGTATGGTTGGATTCCCATGTCATACGTGTACCACAGGTAACATCTAATGATTAAATAGATTGTGCAGGAAGCCTCTCCAGCTGGATCATTCTCAAGAAATTATCGTTAATGTGCAACAATAAACACACACAAAAGATCACAGACGGACATAGAAATATCACACAAGCTTTAGTGCACATCCAAACCTACTAATCTCAGGATCTATTACAGGTTCCTTTAACCTCAAATTACTTTAATATTAATATAGTAAATTACTACAACACACACATGTAGTCACCAGTAGGATGTACAAAAATATGTAAAGGTTTCAGGAGCATCTACTGTAGGAATTAAATTAAACAGTGATTCGGACTGTTGGCCGCACGCTTCTGATTCTGTTTTACCTGTAATAGGGAAACTGTATATTACATCACCCAAGCTTTACCTCAGTCTAGATTTGGAATTATATACAATTAAGAATGTTATAAGATATTTTAATCATTCTTCTCTTTTATTAACTGTATGAAACTTCAGTTAATACTTTACAATGGATACTAAGAGCAAAAAGAGACAGAACTGTCTACTACTGTCTACTACTGTCTACTGCTGTCTACTACTGTCTACTATTGTCTACTACTGTCTACTACCAAACTTGAACCCGAGTTTGAGATGAACTTTAACAGTTCAAACGGACCCACATTTTTTGAACTATTCCGGATTTCGAACTTCCGAACTTTCCAAACTTTTGTTGATTATCGAATTTTTTATAATTATCTGATGTTCGAATCGATATCCCTCAACTTTAGTTCTCCATAACCCTAGAATGAGGTGTCCAATTACCCTCTAATATAGCGTTCGATTTCGGTAACCCTTCGAATGTAGCATTCGGTTTCGGTAACCCTCGAATATATCTTCGGTTTCGGTAAACCTTCAAATGTAGTGATTGATTTCTGAAACCCCCGAATGTAATATTCATATCGGTAACCCACGAATATAGCGTTCAATTACAGTAACCCTTCGAATGTAGCATTAGATTTCAGGAACCCTCAAATGTTTTTTTTTAGGAATCCTCGAATGAACCGTTCGGTAACCCTTGATTATAGTGTTCAATTTCGGTTACCTTCGAATGTAGCGTTCAGTAACCCTTAAATGTAGTGTTCGATTTTGGTAACCCTCGAAAATTCAGTGCCCTCTCATAAGGAATTTTATAATTAATGGCTTGCACATTCACATTCTTAAGTAACACATTTAGAGGAAAGGGGGACTTTTCTTGTCCAATCATCTCAAACAGGGTTCCTGACTAGCATTATGGCTTTTGGAGATTAGTGAGTTTCCCATTTATGCATTGTCTGCCACCGATCTGCCTTTGACACTTACAAAATGCCCATATACAATAAACATGGAACTAGCCCACCAAAATGAAACCGGGTCATGACAAACTCTTTGAATTGGCATGACCACTGATTTAACTCATACATACTGGATTGAATCTTTATTAATCTAGGTAAAAACATAAAATGCTTTGTTAATGGATCATTAGTAATGGAGCAAACTCCAGCACATTTTCCCCATTATGAAGAAAGTAGGAATCTGTGGAATAAGCAAAGACTTGTCCCTTGATTCTATATTGTGCTTGACTAGGGGTGTGTTCTAGTATTAAGCTGTGTACAATGCCATCATCTAAACAAGATAAGCCATCACTTTATAATTTATTTAATACAGGAACAAACTTGTAAAGTACATTTATCATGAGATGCAGTCAGGACACCTTGAATCCAAATAAGTCTCCCAGGGTTTGAGAAAAAAGAAATCTTGGATACACACATTCCTGGTGCTTTGTTACTATTTATTAGTGACTTGTGAGCACATTGTTTTGGGTAGAACCTTAATCAGGTGCATGTTCAACAGGAAGGAACTTCAGTCAATGGGGAAATTTAAAATATCAATGGTAACTTACTGTAAATGGCTCTGGGACCTGGGAAATGGTCTGGGGAACACGTACAAATCACCAAAACTTGTTTTAACACTAACTTTCCTCACAATCGGGTAATTGTCGGGCATCCGCATTGAATATTCCAGGGTTACCAAAATCAATCACCAAATTCAAGGGTTACTGCTGAATTCTGCGGTTACCGAATGGCACGTTCAAGGGTTAAGGGTGAATTCGAGGGTTAGCGAACGCTACATTCGAGGGTTATCGCTGCATTTCAGGGTTACCGAACGCTGCATTCGAGGGTTATAGCCAAATTGAATGTAGTGTACACTAAACCTTGAATTTGGCGATAACTCAAATGTAGTGTTCGCTAACCCTCGAATTCGCCAATATCCCTTGAATACACTGATAACCCTCAAATGTACTAAACACAGCATTCTAGGGTTATGGAGTGCTAAAGACGAGAATTGTCGATTCGAAAATTCGAAAATATGTCTGTGAGTTTGGAAAATCCGAAAGTTTGTAGTTCGGATTGTTCTTAAAAGTCTGAGTCCATACGAACTCATAATATTTGTTTCGAACTCGGGTTCGAGTTCAAGTTTTGGTCCATCCCTAATAATGAGTGTGTGGCTTGTAAACTTGAAATTATCTGGCTCATTCCCATAATGATTTCTCTGCAGTGTCACCATTTAGAATCACCCTAATAATTTTAAATTAACTTATAGACTTATTGTCAATAGTTTCTGACTAATCATGTTAAGGTTATAGCACAGTTGTATAAAAAATGGTTGTAGCCGTGTTAGTCCAGTGGGGGGAGAATAGATCAAACATATTTCTGATAGTGATTGAGGAATCCCATGTCCTTATTTAGACCAGTTTGTTTAGTGTCAAATAAAAGGAATATTCGAATTTCAAAGGTTTTCCTTTCCTGGGTGTTTTTGAAATGTATCAATATTTTGGAGTCCATATCAGAATGATTACGAAGTGTGAAATGGTGTCGTTATCCTGGAAATTAGGTTTATTTTCATAAGTTTTTATAGTGTCTGGTTATTCATTCTCTGGCTTAATTCTTGTCCTGTTTCCCCAATATAACCTGCACTGGGACACTTGTTACATTGGTAATAGAACAGTGAGCACCAAGTCTGCACTCCATTAATGGTCTCTATATGTGCAGTATGCCATGCAGTAACCCCCAATACCTTTCTACTATAGGTGGTTGGAAACTACAACTCCCAGCAACCAAGCATGATGGGAGTTGTAGTTTCCAAACATCTACAGTGGAAAGGTATTAGGGTGGGGGACAGTATGCCATACAGTAACCCCCAATACCTTTCTACTATAGGTGGTTGGAAACTACAACTCCCAGCTCCCGGGTCGGCTTATACTCGAGTATATACGGTACTACTATTTTCGGAAATACATATTTTCGAAAATTTTTGAAATTACGCGTTTTCCCGTATTTTCGAAAAGTTCGTTCTAAGGGAGGGAGACACATATATTTGTGTGGCTTCTCACAAATGTTAACATGGATATTTTACCCAACTTATAATAAACAAAACAGATGATGTGTTATTTCATAGAATAAATATTTTCTAAGTACTGAAAAGGTGGCCATTCACATTGCCAACATTGGGTAAATCCTGTTGTGTAGGGGCTGAAACCGACCGCAATGCAGATGAACTACCGTGGTCAGCATTACGATTGGTTGGGAAAGATGAACATTTCCATTGGTTAGTATTGGCTCCCTTAAACGGATACTATTGGTCAATGTATGGACGCAAGGCCAATGGATCCCCATATCGCGTATGGATGATCAATCAGGTCTTCAGTGGAGATGTCCGAACTTCGCAAAATCCGGTCCGCTCGAGGACCGGATTAAAATGAGCGGACCTATTAAAATGAAAAATACCCTCGAAATTAGGAGATTTTTCGTATTTCCGAAAATTTTCGAAAATACGAGAAATCCGCGGTTCAGAAGTTCGGAAGGTGGAAAATCCGGAAAAATAGGCTGTTCGCGAATGGGATAAATCCGCGGCGGATCCGGGTTCGGATCCGCAAACCGGCCATCCCTAGTCTTCAGTCGCCACTGCATGTGTGCCGTCATTTGATCTGTCAGCACAATGAAATAGAAATTGCATGTGTATGGCCACTTTTACAAATATTTTGTCCACCCTTAAAACAAAACTGGTGACATTTCGGTTATCTGCCTGCAATCCCAACTGCTATTTTTACCAGTTTATTACAAGCATTTGTAACCAGCTATTTAATCATAATTTCTATTCTTTTCTGGTAAAGGTATCAGTCTCCTTCCTCTGTTCAATGAGCTTTTTATGAGCTTGGACATGAGCAGAGGAAGCAGCAGGTGAAACAGCAGGCAATCATTGGTTGTGATGTCAGCAGTCACAGCTTTGATTGACTGTATAGAGGGAGGAGCCAGCTTACTCTGCCAGAATGGGGACAATAATTACCATTAAATATCTGGTTAGTAATACAGGTAATAATGTGCTGAATTTATCAATCAGTTGGGGCTGGGGGCAGGAAATTGACAATTGTTCTTACCAAGGCTAGTTGTTTCTTGTGTAAATGGCTCAATTTCTTATTTTAACCATCTTGTTGGGGAATGTAGGATATCTTAAATATATCAATGGCAATCTATAGATCACAGGGATATCATTTTTACCAGAACTTCTTAGTGCAAGCTTGTTTGAAATCAAATATTGTACTCGAAAGAGAACTCTAGTCAACTATTCAGGTGAAAACTCTGATACAGAGACGGATTTTTTTCATTGTAATCTCGGTTGCTATCCTTATCTAAGTACACTAAGTAAACATTCTTACAGCAAAGAATGTACAGACAAGAGAATAGCTTGATAAAGTCAATGAAAAATAACAAACATGAAAATCTTCAACAACTCAACTGCCAA
The DNA here is from genome assembly GCA_019447015.1 of Hymenochirus boettgeri. Taxonomy (NCBI): domain Eukaryota; kingdom Metazoa; phylum Chordata; class Amphibia; order Anura; family Pipidae; genus Hymenochirus; species Hymenochirus boettgeri. Next base: position 166,114,614 of record CM033477.1, on the reverse strand, counting down.
GAACTTTTGGAAGTTTAAAGGGTTTATTCACTGCAAGTGTTTCCACTCTGTAACTGTCAGACACATATTGGAGATGAATTAATGCTGCAGTTCAAAGATAAAGTAAGGTGGGGAAAAGTCCTACACATTTCATAGCAGATTGGGGAAATCCGATTGTTAAAATCTGAGTTAACTTTTGGAAAGTCTAAAAAAAAAAAAAATAGCAGATAAGAAAGAAATCAGAAGGGCACCCAGAAGCAGGAGACCGATGGTTGATTCATGACAGAAAACACAGTACATTTAACTGTAATCTGCCATGATTCGCAAGTTCACATTCACAAATGATCTCCTTAAATTGTGTATACAGAGAAATCCTCTGAAAGGACACGTATCCTTTGTCTGACAGCGATGGTATCACTGGGATGTTGTCACTGGGATGGTATCACTAGGATGGTATCACTAGGATGGTATCACTAGGATGGTATCACTAGGATGGTATCACTGGGATGGTATCACTAGGATGGTATCACTAGGATGGTATCACTAGGATGGTATCACTAGGATGGTATCACTAGGATGGTATCACTGGGATGGTGTCACTAGGATGGTATCACTAGAATGATATCACTAGATGGTATCACTGGGATGGTATCACTGGGATGGTGTCAATAGGATGGTATCACTAGAATGATATCACTGGGATGGTATCACTGGGATGGTATCACTGGGATGGTATCACTGGGATGGTATCACTGGGATGGTGTCACTGGGATGGTGTCACTAGAATGGTATCACTAGGATGGTATCACTAGGATGGTATCACTAGGATGGTATCACTAGGATGGTATCACTGGGATGGTGTCACTAGGATGGTATCACTGGGATGGTGTCAATAGGATGGTATCACTAGAATGATATCACTGGGATGGTATCACTGGGATGGTATCACTGGGATGGTGTCACTGGGATGGTGTCACTAGAATGGTATCACTAGGATGGTATCACTGGATGGTATCACTAGGATGGTACACTAGGATGGTATCACTGGGATGGTGTCACTAGGATGGTATCACTGGGATGGTGTCAATAGGATGGTATCACTAGAATGATATCACTGGGATGGTATCACTGGGATGGTATCACTGGGATGGTATCACTGAGATGGTATCACTAGGATGGTATCACGAGATGTATCACTAGGATGGTATCACTAGGATGGTATCACTAGGATGGTATCACTGGAGTGGTATCACTGGGATGGTATCACTTGATGGTATCACTGGGGATGGTATCACTGAGATGGTATCACTAGGATGGTATCACTGGGATGGTATCACTGAGATGGTATCACTAGGATGGTATCACTAGATGGTATCATCACTGAGATGTATCACTAGGATGGTATCACTGGGAGGTATCACAGGATGGTATCACTAGGATGGATAGTTCATCATATAGACAGAGATGGTATCACTAGGATGGTATCACTAGTGGTATCTGAGATGGTATCACTAGATGGTATCACTAGGATGGTATCACTAGGATGGTATCACTAGGATATCACTAGGATGGTATCACTGAGATGGTATCACTGGGATGGTATCACTGGATGGTATCACAGGATGGTATCACTAGGATGGGGTATCACTGATGGTATCACTGAGATGGTATCACTAGGATGGTATCACTGAGATGGTATCACTAGGAAATGGTATCACTGGAGATGGTATCACTAGGATGGTATCACTAGGAGGTATCACTAGATGGTATCACTAGGATGGTATTACTAGGATGGTATCACTAGGATGGTATCACTGATAATGGTATCACTAGGATGGTATCACTAGGATGGTATCACTGGGATGGTATCACTGGGATGGTATCACTAATGATGGTATCACTAGGATGGTATCACTGGGTGGGATCATAGGATGGTATCACTGGGATGGTATCACTATGGATGGTATCACAGGAATGGTATCACTGGGATGGTATCACTGGGATGGTATCACTAGGATGGTATCACTGGATGGTATCACTGGATGTATCACTGGGATGGTATCACTGGGATGGTATCACTGGGATGGTGTCACTGGGATGGTATCATGGGATGGTATCACTGGATGGTGTCACTGGATGGTGTCACTAGGAGGGTACACTGGGATGGTATCACTGGATGGTATCACTAGATGTGTATCACTGGATGGTATCACTAGGATGGTATCACTGGGATGGTCTCACTGGGTTGGTGTCACTGGGATGGTATCACTAGGATGGTATCACTAGGATGGTATCACGGAGATGGTATCACTAGGATGGTATCACTAGGATGGTATCACTGAGATGGTATCACTGGGATGGTATCACTAGGATGGTATCACTGAGATGGTATCACTAGGATGGTATCACGGAGATGGTATCACTAGGATGGTATCACTGAGATGGTATCACTAGGATGGTATTACTAGGATGGTATCACTAGGATGGTATCACTGAGATGGTATCACTAGGATGGTATCACTAGGATGGTATCACTGAGATGGTATCACTAGGATGGTATCACTAGGATGGTATCACTGGGATGGTATCACTGGGATGGTATCACTGGGATGGTATCACTGGGATGGTATCACAAGGATGGTATCACTGAGATGTTATCACTGGGATGGTATCACTGGGATGGTATCACTGGGTTGGTATCACTGGTTTGGTTGTTTTAACGCCATAAACATGGGTCATAAGTGGCAAATGTTTATTTGACCAGGTGACTGGTCCAATTTTATTTTACGTGGAGAATGAAAAGTTAAAACTCTAATCTTTTTATTTTAATGTTTATTCGATTAGACGACAGGGAAGCCCTGAAGATTAATACAGACCTGGCAAGTTCTAACCAGTAAATGGAACAGACTGATTCATTGTTGATGAAAATGTAGAATCTTGGCCAAGTGGAAATCTGATCTGACCAAGCTAGTAAGATGATATTTCTTCTGATACCAACCCCTGTTCCCCACAGGTCTTCCCAGTAATTAGCGTCTTCCTTTACATTGCATTTCCCTTTAATAACCTATTTACATATTTCCATCCACTGCGGGTCATTATCCTCTTGTATATTCCCTTCTGTTGCCTATTGATTTAACATAGAGTGAAGATTACAAAGTACCGCCCTTCAGTACAGAAGTGATGACCTGTTCTCAATTGCTTGGATGACATCACATAAATATATTCAGTTTCTCTCTGGCAAGAAAAGAGAGTTTTTGGCAGGACATTGGCTTATTACAATGTAAATTCTTTTCAGTATTGAGAGGGCCAGAAAACGAGTTTACATTATTCTACCAACAGTAATGCAGAGAGCTTTGTTTTCTCATTAACTTCACACATTTACACTTTTATTATTTAGCTCTTTTCCCCACATTGTTAATTACCGGTTTCTCTGTTTTCTGCTGATCCTGATTTCAATGGATTCCGTGTTTCTAAATCAGTAATGCGGTTTTGCAGGATTTGGCAGGATACTGTTCTCTTCATTATTTCATCATTCATCATAATGTCTGTCTTTGGGATCTTTTTCCCAATAACACTCAATGTAGGGAAATAAGCCGGACCTTGTAGCCAACATTGACAGAGGATTTTTCTTTAGGAAAATCATGTGGTTGGTTTTGTATTCCAGAAGGTTACGGGGTGAACAGAAACATTTGGAGTAAATGAAATGGCAGAAATAAACTCTAGATGATGTATTTATTGATTTGTATTATGTACAGTATTACACTGGTAAATGTATATAACATACACAGATATGTAAGTTCATTCTCACAAAGTATTAGGACTGTTTTCAGCCAAGAAACTTAAAAAAAGGAAAGAAATATCAACTAACAGATCAACTAACAGACAGACAGATATAGCAAAAGGCAGAATCAAGCCATTATTTGGTAGTTCCACCATAACAACCTACCAATTTACTGTTTATCAGCTTTTTACAGGGTTAACATTGCATACTGGACACTGCCTTAATAGTTTATGGTGTTTTGCAAATCTCTGTGCTGTTTTTCACTGAATAAAATATACAGTAGATTAACATTAATGGGAAAATATGGTTTCTATACAAGTGGCCTTTATTAAAGGGTTGCAGATCTGTAAATAGCTTCAGTAAAAGTTTTTTGGTGTGCATATTTTTACACAGCTCCTTATGTGCCTATCACAGACTCAGACAGATGGGTCCAATAGAGAAGTGTAACATTGCAAGCCTATAACTTAAGATCCAGAGAAGCAAGAATTGAGGTTAAAACATCGAAACTAGAAATGGTTAAACATTTTTCATATTTTATCACCTTAATGAAATTAAGAAAGCTTTTTATGGTTTGCCATTTCCTCACCAGCCAAACAAGATTAACACATTCAACAGTCTTACATTGATGGAATCATTTTTAAGTTGGAAAATCCTATATTTACAACAAATATGGTGATAACTGGTGATAATTGGCTAAACTGGTGAGCATCTTCACTCCAGTGGATGGACTTTTGTTGCTCATGCTTTACAGAAAGAAGTTATCACTATACTATTTTTAATCTTAGCAGATTTAGCCTACTTTGAAAATTATATCAATGATTTATTTTTGTCCTTACGGTCAGAACTGTCGAAACAAACCAGCTACTAGGCAAACACCTAATTACAAACTGTGGATGTTACATATTTACTTCAGAAACTGTTACTCGTAACAGGTGATAGAATTTGGGCATGCAGTAATTTTCTGGAGAAACTTTGATCACTCTACAGAAATATTTACTGCACAATGTACATTGCCAAGTTAAGACATGTTTGTATTTTTGCAAATGCACCTTAAGGTAATAAATAGCCCTACATTTCCATATTTTACATATATTGATTTTTTTTTTAAAGGGTATGTCCACTTGAAAAATGAACATTGAATAAAGTGAAAGAGCCAATTTAAATATGTATGTTACCTTTTAGGGATTTTCTCTGTGTGCCGCTGTTTCTGTGATCTATGTCCCGTAAGATCCGCTTGGCACACTGAATATTTATATCGCTGTCTTCCCAATAGCAGGCAGTCCGACGCGCGCACCATCCCGCGCATGCGCAGATCCGCCTATGCTGCGTCGGAGTCCTTGACCCTGCTTCGGCTGAGGGAGCCAATGGGAACACATGCGCCCCCCGTTCCCATGGCTACAGAGATAGCCGCGAGAGCAGGGAGAGGAGAGAGAACTGCCTAATCTTAATTTACAGTTCAATTTCCTTCCTACCTACACAATAAAAAATTTTTGCACGTCGGAGTCCTTGCCACTGCTCTGGCTGAGGGAGGCAGGTCAGTAAAAATAAATGCTTGATATAATTATATTATCCTGTCAAGTCTGCATGTGTCTGTGTGCCTGTGTGCTTTATTATTGGCTGAAATTTTTGTTGGCAATTTTTTTTATAGTTTATATTCAATGCATTTTTTGGTGATCTTTGTATGAGGGAGTGTGTTTATTTAATTTATTTTTATTTTATTTTAATATATTAATATATCTACCATATGTAATATATTTATAAAAAAAATATATATATATATAAAATATGTTATATTTTTTATAAACCTAAATATATATTATATATATATATATATATATATATATATATATATATATATAATTATATGTATATACATTATATATTTATGTAAAATGTATTTATTATAAGTAATGTTGTTATGTAAAATTTTATATATATATATATAAAATTTATATTATATTTATAATATATATATATATAATAAATAATATATATAATAATATTTACGGATAATTTATATTTACACACACAAACTTATTCATGAAAAATCAAACCAAAATACTAAAAATAAATTCACACATACATGCTAGATTATTACAGGAAAAAAAAAAAAACTTCATGCATTCAAAAGCACACAGAGGAAAACGCACGCACGCACACACACGCACACACCGGAAATGGCACACTTTATAAGCACAGGGTCAAGTGGGCGGGACCAAAACGCATGGTAATAGCCTCATTTAGTAATCAGCTCACTTCCTTATCCAGCACAGCTAAGGCCACACCCCCCAAAACGAATGGAACTTCTAGAGGCTGCTGCAAAGATAGGGAATGGATTTTTTTCAAAAGAAAGGCAGGAAAAGGCTTCTGGGGATGGGTACTACCTTATAATGAAAAAAAATAAATTTGATTTTGGTGAGTAGACATACCCTTTAATAGAGATTTTGTTAAACACCCAAAATGTAAGTATTCAATTACTAAAATTTTAGGCCATGTCCATTTCATTTAATCACTGCAAGAGGCACTGCATGGGGGAAAAGTAAAAACAATCTTATGCCTTTTTATATTGTGTTTATTATTATTTTAACTAGACTAAAATTTCACAGACAACTGAAATTCAACAGGTTATTTATTATTAGGGATGGCCGGTTCGCGGATCCGAACCCGGATCCGCCGCGGACTTATCCCGTTCGCGAACGGCAGATTTTTCCGGATTTTCCGCCTTCCGAACTTCCGAACCGCGGATTTCTCGTATTTTCGAAATTTTTCGAAATTACGAGATTTCTCGTATTTTGGGAAATACGTATTTTCGCTAATTTTCGAAATTACGAGGATTCCTCGTATTTTCGAGTTTTTTTAAAATTTTAATGGGTCCGCTCGCGGATTTTCGAATTTTTCCGAAAATTTGCGGATCCTCGAGCGGACCGGATTTTGCGAAGTTCGGACATCTCTATTTATTATGTCACAATTTGAAAACTGTTGAAAAATTTTAAGGAGGAAAAAAAAGGTTTCCAAAACATGACTGGTTTTGTTCATTGTCCAAAAACATTTCAGCCCTTATAAAATACACATCTTTTGTTGGAACATATTATTCTTTAGATCCCTTTCTTTAGCATGTTTCTTTTCCAGCTCGTTTTGTGTATATCCAGAATCTATACATGTATGCCTGTAAACACGAAACCCCAGGTTTCCTTGAGCACAAAAGAGAACAGATTTGTCTTTGATCATTTATCAGGGACACCTGAAATGAAAATTTCATTATTTTTTTTGTTCAATCCAAAGTAAAAGAAAAACAAAGCCAGTTTTCTTTGGAATCACAAAGGATAAGAAAGTAAAATCGGTTGTAAAGGACAGTGGAAAGAAGAAATAAAAAGAAAGATTATGTGGAAATAAAAATAAAGCTACTGCACTTCAAGATCTAAATGGACATTTGTTTTGTTACAATCACTTGCAGTAACATTATTTTATTTTCCTTGGCAGTGCATTTTCTTAGACAAAGTACACTGGAACCTTCTGGCAGATCTCAGGTTATTTTGAAACTATCGGTGACCTTCCGGCTCTAGAAATGATCAAAGTCTGAAGGAAGCATATTCCACTACTGTAGTACTTTTCTCCATGCCGTCAGAGACACTGCATTACCAACACACCCTTTAACGTTTTCCTAAACCAATTGGACACCAGAGATGATTTTATAACACAAAATAGATATTTCTACATTCCAAGTCTTCCTTTCAACATAATAAACTTGAATTTTCCCAGTCCTTCCTATCAGTCTCACCTTTTCATGGGTTCAGGGTTTGTAGCTGGGTTCATATGTCTTTGCTGAGATATTCTTGAATCAAGACTTTTGGCATCATTTTTAATGTAATATTTTTCTTTGGGATGCTATTTCATGCACCAGTAGCTTCTTTTATTAACTACCGGTCCTTTTTCTGATCTATTGAACAATTGGGAAACAGTATCTAAATGGCGTGCATATATCTTCTACCAAGGTAATAGCCTTGGTCCGTTTATATTAAGCTCTGCATAGCAATTACTAGCAAAGGCATGTGAAAGTCTGCATAGAAGAATGTTAAAGATGTTATAGTCAACCTAATCCTTTCTTGATTTCAGACTCATTTTTGCGCTACTATTAAATGCCACATGAAGTATACGCGGAACACAAAACAACCCTTCAAACGTCTATAATAAAAAGGTTGTGATTGCAAATGTTGTGTGTATATTTTATATTAGCTCAGCCAGTACAGGAAATCCTGAGTATAAAATGATAAAATATGTTTGTTTTGAATTTCTGCCGTTGAATGTATTTTGCTCATGGCAATTTCACGGGACAATAAGAGCTGCTCTCAATTCCTTATGAATAGTTTCAACGGAGTTGCGCATTATTTTCATAAATAAAATTATCAACGAGACATCAATATTTATCGTATTCATATTTCACTTTTGTTAAATATGTAATTATTTCTCTTGGCCTTAATGAGAAAGTGCACTAATGTTAAAATAAGTCCCTTTAGTTGTAAAGCTCACGAATTCCTTATTTACTTCTACACTTACTTACACTAAGATAAAAATAATCACTCATAGCTGGAATTTTCCACTTTCATGTCTGTAATTGTCTTCATTATGCAAGCCAGCAGAAACATAATCACATATTTTAGTAGAAAGCTTGGATCTTTGATGACTTGGGCTTGTAGACATTTTGGGGGCGATGCAATATCAGCTGTTTGTGCCTAAAATTAGTGCAAAACCCACTCTACTTGATGTTCTTTTGGGTTAGCATTTCGTGCTGGCCCCGCCATTTCCCCCAAAATTTGGAAATAGAACTGCGTAGCCAAAGTTAAGCTTAGCACAACAATTTTGGGTAATCTTAACACCATTACCACTCTGGTGTATGAGGCTGATGTATTACTCAAAAAGTAACGTCTTACCTGACTAGAGTCTAGCAGGAGACTTTAAAGCATTGTGAAATCCCGATCAGTTAGGAAGTAACTATTTTAAAGGACAACTAAAGCCACAGAACAACACTGAACCAGAAGGCAGAACACCTTGATATAAAACCAGTAATCTGTGTCTTACCTCTCATTTTGATACAGGCACTGGGAAATTTATCTAAATAACATAGGCTTTGTGCTTTACTTCACAGCATTCTAGTATCACACAGTTTGGTCAACGACCAGTATGTTCTGCACATGCTCAGTCCTTAGCTATGGCACAAACTTGTTACAGTTGGTCACACCCATTAATACTCTCTAGCCAATCCTTTTACAGGACAGATAAAACAAGGAATCATGTGACTGAGGTCAGGAGGTGTGGTCTAACACTGCCCATACACACAGATACTTCATCCAGTTCTTAACAGGCTTACATTTACTTTAATACAATTTACTAAAGTGGTATTTCATAGCTTATTGGTGTTTTTAGGGGGGTTGTTTTCAGATTCTGAAGTATAAAAATTTGGGTTTAGTTCTCCTTTAAGTAATAAATCGGCCTCTTTATAAATACTGTTCTAAGGAGAAGGGAGGGGCAATGAATAAGAGACACAAAGGAAAAGACAACAAGCCAAGGTCTCTCCCGAAGGAAACGGAGGGTATGCGGAAGACGCCAGCGTAAACCACAGTGTGTGTAAAACCACTCTTGAGGCATACGGTACCTCATAGTCAGTGGAGTCACGTGGGACCCGACAGGAGTCCAGCAAGCACGGTACCAGGATTCCCACCTAAGACGGTCACTCTACAAATGTACAGCTCCCAGCTAGTAATATAGGAGCAGACAAAAACGACTGGAAGGATAATTACTGTCTGTTTAGATACATTCATTAAACTGCAGCTTATTTATATTAAAGTGGATTTGTGAAATTATAAGTCTCTACACACAGCAATAAGTAGAGATGTCCGAACTTCGCAAAACCCTGTCCGCTCAAGGATCCGCGAATTTTTGAAATAATTCCAAAATTCGAAAATCCACGAGCGGACCCATTAAAATAAAAAAATCCTTGAAAATATGAGGATTCTTCTAAAATACCTATTTTCCCGCATTCTCGAAAATACGAGAAATCCTCGTAATTTAGAAAATTTTCGAAAACGCGTTTCGGAAGGCGGAAAACCTGAAAATCCGCAATATCCGCCGTGGATCTGGGTTCGGATCTGCGAACTGGGCCATCACTAGCAATAAGAGACTAGAGGAGGTTTTTGGATAACAAACTCCCCTAAATTGACTATACTTAGTCAGTACAAAATAAGGAAATCATTTTAGTGGATATACGAACTCCAACTTTTGTGCTTTTAACAAGAATTAAGATTATTCTTATTACATATATTTCTATGGGTTGGCCAGCAATTTTATGTGTGTTAATATACAGCCGATGTCATTTTATGGGTTACAGTTCCTGTGTCTTATGTTAAAATAAAGTGGTCTTTTTAATATATTTTGTAATATTATATTTCATTGGGGTTAATGTTTTTTTGGATTTACACAACGCTGTCCTTATTAGGCAGTTGATTATTGAGGGGACCTTGACTATTTCCTTTTATTTGAAGTTTGTTAGAAGGCATATCAAGTTTTAAAGTTTTTCATGTGCAACCATAGTCAAATTCCCATCAGTATCAAAACCATCCTGGCCAAAAATGTCCCCATGTTTATAGAAACAAAGGGCCCAATTCAATATAAAATGATGATACATATATCTGCTCCACATTAGAAAAACATCAGATTATATCTTATTGGTTTCTGCAGATCATATTGAATAACCCCACATACGTCAAATAAAATGCTAGATATTATCTCTATAATATAATAAATATAATATATTCCCCTTCCTCTGAACTATTTTTCCCATCCATTACCAGTATAAATTCTAAGCTTCCATTAACGGCCATTAACAACTAGTGGTTTTCCCCCTTCCGAACTTTTCCGAACCGCGTTTTCGAAAATTTTAGAAATAACGAGGATTTCTCGTATTTTCGAAAATATGGGAAAATACGAGAAATCCTCGTAAATGCTAAGTTTCACAGATTTTTCGCATTTTGGAACGGAGCAAGCCTCGTATTTTCAGAATCCTCGTATTTTCAGAATCCTTGTATTTTTGAAGAATCCTCGTATTTTCGAAGAATCTTTCATTTTAATAGGTTTTAATGGGTCCGCTCGCAGATTTTCGATTTTTTCCGAAAATTCGCGGATCTTCGAGCGGACGGGATTTTGCGAAGTTCGGACATCTCTATTAACAACAGACGGGTCATGTCATTTTATAGGGTAATAAATAATAAAAAAAAAGGCATGAGATTATCTTCTCTTCCCCCCATACAGTGGAGAAATGAAATGTTCCCCTCAATGTCTCATTCCAGATAAGGTATTACACATAATATATTTCCTGTAAAAAAAACTGCTTTGCTTACTGGCAAAAGATTTACTATATATTTACTACATGTGTTTAAACATCTCTCTGGCATCTTTGATAGGAAAAAAAATATAATGTGATTAGTAAAGTTTTGATAATATACCAGCACCAGTGTAAAGCTACAGTATTGTACACAGATATAGAATAGTCTTCCTTAGGTCCATGTATAGCTATTGTACACAGATATAGAATAGTCTTCCTTAGGTCTGTTGTATAGCTATTTGTACACAGATATAGATAGTCCTTCTTAGGTCTGTGTTATCTATTGTAACACAGATATAGATAGTCTTCCTTAGGTCGTGTTATAGCTATTGTACACAGATATAGATAGAGTCTTCCTTAGGTCCGTGTATAGCTATTGTACAAGATATAGAATAGTCTTCCTTAGGTCTGTGTATAGCTATTGTACACAGATATAGAATAGTCTTCCTTAGGTCTGTGTATAGCTATTGTACACAGATATAGAATAGTCTTCCTTAGGTCTGTGTATAGCTATTGTACACAGATATAGAATAGTCTTCCTTAGGTACGTGTATAGCTATTGTACACAGATATAGAATAGTCTTCCTTAGGTCTGTATATCTATTGTACACAGATATAGAATAGTCTTCCTTAGGTCTGTGTATAGCTATTGTACACAGATATAGAATAGTCTTCCTTAGGTCTGTGTATAGCTATTGTACACAGATATAGAATAGTCTTCCTTAGGTCTGTGTATAGCTTTGTTGTACACAGATATAGAATAGTCTTCCTTAGGTCTGTGTATAGCTATTGTACAAGTATATAGAATAGTCTTCCTTAGGTCTGTGTATGCTATTGTACCATAACAGATATAGAATAGTCTTCCTTAGGTCGTGTATATCTATTGTACCAGATATAGAATAGTCTTCCTTAGGTCTTGTATAGCTATTGTACCAGATATAGAATAGTCTTCCTTAGGTCTGTATAGCTATTGTAACAATATATAGAATAGTCTTCCTTAGGTCTGTGTATAGCTATTGTACACAGATATAGAATAGTCTTCCTTAGGTCTGTGTATAGCTATTGTACACAGATAGAGAAAGTCTTCCTTAGGTCTGTGTATAGCTATTGTACACAGATATAGAATAGTCTTCCTTAGGTCTGTGTATAGCTATTGTACACAGATATAGAATAGTCTTCCTTAGGTCTGTGTATAGCTATTGTACACAGATATAGAATAGTCTTCCTTAGGTCGTGTATAGCTATTGTACACAGATATAGAATAGTCTTCCTTAGGTCCGTGTATAGCTATTGTACACAGATATAGAATAGTCTCCCTTAGGTCCGTGTATAGCTATTGTACACAGATATAGAATAGTCTTCCTTAGGTTCCGTGTATAGCTATTGTACACAATAGAATAGTCTTCCTTAGGTCGTGTATAGCTATTGTACACAGATATAGAATAGTCTTCCTTAGGTCTGTGTATAGCTATTGTCACACAGATATAGAATAGTCTTCCTTAGGTCTGTGTAAGCTATTGTACACAGATATAGAATAGTCTTCCTTAGTCGTGGTATAGCTATTGTACACAGATTAGAATAGTCTCCTTAGGTCTGTGTATATCTATTGTACACAGATATAGAATAGCTTCCTTAGGTCTGTATATCTATTGTACACAGATATAGAATAGTCTTCCTTAGTCTGTGTATACTATTGTACACAGATATAGATTTCTTCCTTAGGTCTGTGTATAGCTATTGTACACAGATATAGAATAGCTCCTAGGTCTGTGTATAGCTATTGTACACAGATTAGAATAGTCTTCCTTAGTCTGTGTATAGCTATTGTACACAGATATAATAGTCTTCCTTAGGTCTGTGTATAGCTATTGTACACAGATATAGAATATCTTCCTTAGGTCTGTGTATACTATTGTAACACAGATATAGAATAGTCTTCCTTAGGTCTGTGTATAGCTATTGTACACAGTATAGAATAGTCTTCCTTAGTCTGTGTATAGCTATTGTACACAGTATGAATAGTCTTCCTTAGGTCCGTGATAGCTATTGTCACAGATATAGAATAGTCTTCCTTAGGTCTGTGTATAGCTATTGTACACAGATATAGAATAGTCTTCTTAGGTCTGTGTATGCTATTGTACCAGATATAGAATAGTCTTTCCTTAGGTCCGTGTATAGCTATTGTACACAGAATATGAATAGTCTCCTTGGTCTGTGTAGCTATTGTACACAGATATAGAATAGTCTTCCTTAGGTCCGTGTATAGCTATTGTACACATATAGAATAGTCTTCCTTAGGTCTGTGTATAGCTATTGTACACAGATAAAGATAGTCTTCCTTAGGTCCGTGTATAGCTATTGTACACAGATATAGAATAGTCTCCCTTAGGTCTGTGTATAGCTATTGTACACAATATAGAATAGTCTTCCTTAGGTCTGTGTATAGCTATTGTACACAGATATAGAATAGTCTTCCTTAGGTCCGTGTATAGCTATTGTACACAGATATAGAATAGTCTTCCTTAGGTCTGTGTATATCTATTGTACACAGATATAGAATAGTCTTCCTTAGGTCGGTGTATAGCTATTGTACACAGATATAGAATAGTCTTCCTTAGGTCTGGCCCAGACATTGTACTGATGGTCTACCAACTCTCCAACAACACGAAACAGTTTCGAGCGTTGCCAAAACCCACCAATTGACAATCCTGCCAACGAAATCTAATGCCAAAGGAATTTTTCACCAACGGATAATGGTATCTAAATCTAATGACATTCCCAACCCTTTTCTAAATAAAACAATAGAAACCTTTTTTTAAAACCCCAGAGGAAATTTTTTTAAAAAAATATTATCGTTAAAATGGTTCTAATTTTGCCCAACCAAGGCGGTTTTAGCTTACACAGTTAATCGTTCTGATTGGTTGGGGCAAATTAGTCACCCTTTAAACGATAAGAACGTTTATTGATCTCCCAGTAACGTTAAATAGTAAACTACCACAAAGACATTTAAACAAATGATAAACCTAATTTCCAGCCAAGAGAGACCCCAGCCCCCCTTCTTACACACCTCATTTATAACAGTATTTTTTTGTGCGAAACAACGTGGTGAAAAAGACATCTATTGGAAATGTTATCAATTGGCAAACATGTCCGACACCACTCTAATAATAAGTAACATTGCTTACGCTAGAACGCTACAATCTAGAGGCTCGTTACTGAAAATTCATCCATCCCGTACCCATGGATCAGTCCTCGATATCAATTTGGATCATCCACCATCTCGGGCCCATGAATCAGTCCATCCGGACCAGTGATCGTCCAATCTGGTACCATTGAATCAGGGTCCATCACCGTACCATTGGATCATCCATCTCTGGTACCATGGATCAGACCATCTTTTACCAAGTTGATCAGCTCACCGAGACAGGGATCAGTCCATCCGCTCATTGATCATTCCACCGGTACCAGTGATCAGCCATCCGTACATGGATCGTCCATCTGTCCCAGTGGATCATCCCATCTGTCAGTGGATCAGTCCAGCTGTTAAGCCTGTTGGCTCAGTCCATCTGTTACAAGTGGAAGTCAGTCCTCCAGTACCAGTGGATCAGTCATCTGAGACTCGTTGGTATCATCCCTCCGTACCATGACTCCGATCCACATCCGTACCAGTTGATCAGTCCATCCGTACCAGTGATCATTCCAATCTGGTAACCAGGGATCATCCATCCAGTTCCAGTGGATCAGGCCATCCGGTACCAGGAATCAGGCCATGCCGGTACCAGTGGATTCAGTCCATTCCGGTACAAGTGGATCATCCCCGGTCCATGGATTCGTCCCCATCTGGTACCAGTGATCAGTCCATCGGCCAGTTGATCTTCCATCCAGTACCATGGATCCATTCCATCTTATATCCATTGGATCAGTCCCATCCGGTACCAGTGGATCAGTTCCCTCCGGTACCAGTGGATCAGTCCATCTGGGACCAGTGAGCAGTCCCATCTGGTACCATTGGATCATTCCATCCAGTACCAGTGGATCAGTCCATCTATATCATTGGACAGTCCAGTCCGGTAAACCAGTGAATCAGTCCTCCGGTACCATGGATCAGTCCATCTGGTACCAGTTGATCAGTCCATCTGGTACCAGTGGATCATTCCATCTGGTACGCAGTGGATCGTCCCCATCCCGTACAGTGGATCAGTCCCTCTGATATCATTGATCATCCATCGGTACCAGCAGTGAATCAGTCCATCCGGTACAGTGGATCAGTCCTTTTTCCGTACCATGGGATTAGGTCCTTCCGGTACCAGTGAATCAGTCCATCCTGTACAGTGGATCAGTCCCTTCCGTACCAGTGGATCAGTCTTTCCGGTACAGTGATCAGTCCTTCCGGGTACCATGGATCCATTCCCCCCCCCCCCCCCCATCCGGTACCAGTGGATCAGTCCATCTGGTACAAGTGGATCATCCTCTGTACCATGGATCAGTCCACCCAGTACCAGTGGATCAGTCCAGCCGGTACAGTGGGATCAGCCATCCTTACAAAAGTGGAATCCGTCATCCGGACAAGTGGTTCAATCCATCTGTACAAGTGGATCAGGCCATCTGGACAAGTGGATCATATCCACTGGACAAGGGATCCGTCCTTCCGTAACCAGTGGATCAGTCCTCCGGTACAGTGGAATCAGGCCATCATGGTACAAGTGGGCAGTCCATCCGTACCAGTGGATCAGTCTCTGATATCATTGGAATCTCCACATCCGGATACCATTGAATCATCCATCCGCTAACCCAGTGGATCATCCTTCGACCATTTGGATCAGTCCTTTCCGGTACCAGTGACTCAGTCATCCGGTACCAGTGGGAATTCATCCTTCCGGTCCCAGTGGATCAGTCCTTCGGTACCCGGAGTGGATCAGTCCAGCCGTCCAGTGGATCGTCCTCCGTACCATGGATTCATCCAGCGGTACCATTGATCAGTCTCGTCCGGTACCAGTGGATCGAGTCCCTCTGGTAAAGTGGATATCCGTCCACCCAGTACCAGTGGATCGGTCCACCCATACCAGTGCTCAGTCCATCCAGTAGCCATTGGATCAGTCCTCCAGTACCAGTGGGATCAGTCCATTCCGTACAGTGGAATCAGTCCTCCGTACCAGTGGAATCAGTCCTTCCGGTACCATGATACAGTCCTTCCGGTAACCTGGATCATCCTCCGGTAACCAGTGGATCCAGTCCCTCCTGTACCCAGTGTATCAGTCCCCCGGTACCAGTGATCATTCATCCGTACAAGTGGATCGTCCATCGGTACCCCAGGGATCAGTCCATCCGTTACCAGTGGATCCTCCATCCTTACCATGGATCCATTCCATCGTTTACCGTGGATCAGTCCATCCGTTACCAGTGGTCAGTCCATCTGTACCATGGATCAGTCCATCGTACAAGTGATCAGTCCATCCGTTACCAGTGGTGTCAGTCCAATCCGGTAACAGTGATCAGTCCATCCTTACCCAGTGATCAGTCCATCTGGTACAAGTGGATCAGTCCCTCCGTACAGCGCTCAATCTGTACCAGAGTATCGATCTTTATTCCTACTGATGCTTTTAGGAACTCGAAAACCTGGTCATGGGATACCTTCTATTACCTATCAGCGGCTCCATCATCGTGAGTGCAACCCATCCCTACAAGCCTAAAGCAGCCAAGAAGTCTTCCAGTTCTCTAACACCCAACCCCTCTCGTTACAACCAATCTCTTAGCCACACATTGCTCTTCCGATCCCGAACGTAGCATGCTGCAGTATATTTCTGAAACATGCCACCTACCTCTCGAGTCCATTTGTTATGGACTCTCCCCAACTTTGTCATTGACAGCATGTGAACCAAGATCCCCACCCAAAAATCGATCTACATGCCCACCCATTGCCGACACCCAAGCATCAGTTAGGCAACACCTTAACCTTCTTTCTTCCGCTACTCAGTGTCCCCCTACCGTACCACCTCCCTGCCATTCCCCTGCACTTGATTTTACTACTGGGGATACTGATCTGTAACAGTAGCTTCTGCCGGTGGACGTCCATTGATTCCATCCTATAGTAGACAAAACGATTAAATACAAGGGGTTGGGGCTGTGTGGCTCTTGCATTAGAGAGTGCGGTTGTCACACTTTTGCAATGTCAGTTCAGTATCATGAAATGCCTAACAAAACATTTTGGAATGATCTTCTGCTTCCAGTAAAACCACATTTAAGGTTAATACTTCATTTATCATTTTGTTTTAAAAACACCCGTTAACTCAAAACTCTAATCACCCGATTCACAATTTGCTTTGACAAAAATTTACCGTATTTGTCCCAGGAGCTCGATCACGACAAAGGTATCCTGATTACACACTAAACAACCCGGATACCAAAGTAAATCGGGACTCGCCTACAACTCCAATGTGCAGGAAAATATTGACAAAGGGATCATTTCTGTGAAGATCAAAAGAAGAAGCGAAATAATTAAATTCCATGGGGCGCTTTTATTTCCACTTTTCGAGACCGTTAACCCCTCCGTCCTCAACTGTCACTTTCTTTAGAACCGAAACGTTTACGACTAGGCAGAACGCCTGTTAATTATTTGTAATCTCTTTGTACGCGGCGCGACCCTTAACCAACGCTGTTGTGTTTTTTTTTGTCTAGAAACTAATTATTTTCCTGTGTATGATTGTTTCCGTAACTTTCTTCATTGTCATCAGCAAACTCAAAGGCATTTTATTTTTAAAGGAAGGTAGATCATTTGGGTTGAGGCCAATAATATTATGGGCTTTTATCGTGAATTCCAATTGTAGGACAATCATAGGATTGTTGGAGAGAATGTTTGGGGCTGGTAATAGGATTGAATAAGAGATAGAAATTGTCCACCTGCTATTTTGAACTTTTTAATAAATGTAAAAAAAATATTGGTGTTTGGGTGTCCATAGGATCAACTAATTATCACTCATTTTGTAATATAATTTTCATCCCTCCCAACCTCAACTCAAAGTAGCTCTAAGACCAATCCTCTCTTTACTGGCTGATAATGACAGTCTGAACCTCACTGATCAGGAAGGGGAGGGGTTTACTTTATCAATGCATGTGTTGAAATTGAGAGATACATTTAGTAAACTGTTCTGTGGGCTATGTTTCTAAGCGTTTTCCCTTGCTGAAATAACGGAAGTGAACATAATCCACTTGGTTTTTATTATTTACAGATGTAGTATAACGATTTACTGAAATTCCTCCACTTTACAAATAATAATAATTAAACGACACATCTCGATAATCTGTCATGTTTGTCCAATATGTATTTTCAGCCATATAAGCTGAATACAATAAATTCGCGCTATAAATGAGGTTCAAATCTCAGTCCTCCAATGTTTTCAACTACCACCTCCCCAGTCTCCAGATTGTAACACACCAAACTACAAGTAGGCCTTTCCGTTGTTCCGTGTAGTGAAACACCAGTCCCCGATCTTAAGTTGGTTTCACAACCTTAAAGAATTTTTTGGAACATCATTAAAATCAACTCAAAGGCCTGACGCTTTCCGAGCGTACTAACACAGTCCATAACTCCCAGATTTCCCCTGGTGCAGAAAGTGGGTCTTTTGGTGAACGGCTTTTTATTTACAATTCAATTAAATGGAACAGGGTCATAACCACGATCATTGGTATAGTAAAACTAAATAATTCTTTGTAACTTGGCTTCTTAATTCTCACTTGATTTGATTTAGGCGGTTCATTGCATCCCGCTTTCTATTCTCCAACACCAGTGACCCCTGATTTCTTAAGAACAAGCAGGCACACGAACGCCCCCTTGTACTTCACTTCTCCCCTCCCCCTACACAGCGCACACTAACCCCTTTTTCGCACTTCTCTCCCCTCCCACCTACAGCCCAACCTAAACCCCTTGTAAGCACTTCTCACCTCCCCCCTACCGCACACTAACCCCTTGTGCGACTTCTCCTCTCTTTGTCTCCCCTCCCACCTACAGCGCCCACTAAACCTTGTAGCGCACGTCTCCCCCTCCCACCTACAGCGCACACTACCCCTTGTAGCCACTTCTCCCCTCCCCACCTACTCGCACGCAACACTAACCCCTTGTTAGCGCACTTCTCACCTCCCACCTAACCACAAACACACTACCCCTTTAGCGCACGTCGCCCCTCCCCCACACGCACGCTAACCCCTTTGGTAGCGCCTTCTCCCCTCTCCCCCTACAGCACACCAACAGCCCCTTGTAGCGCACTTCTCCCCTCCCACCTACCGTGCACACTAACCCCTTAGCGCACTTCGTCCCCTCCCCTTCCACGCACACTACCCCTTTAGGCGCACTTCTTCCCCCCCACCTAGAAGCGCACACTAACCCCTTGTAGCGCACTTACTCTGAGTCTCCCTCCCACCTACGGCGCACACTAACCCTTGTAGCGCACTCTCCTCTCCCCGCCACCTACACCGTCACACTAACCCCTTGTAGCGCACTTCCCCCCCACCTACGCGCACACAACCCCTGTAGCGGCACTTCTCTCTCCCCTCCCACTACATCGCACACTTACCCCTTCGCGCACGTCTCCCTCCACCTACAGTGCACACTAACCCTTTGTACGCACTTCTCCCCTCCCACCTACATCGCACACTAACCCCTGTAAGCGGCACTTCTCCCCTCCCCTACAGCGCACACTAACCCCTTGAGCGCACTTCTCCCCTCCCCTACATTGCACACTACCCCTTGTAGCGCACATTCTCCCTCCCACCTCAGTTCAACGAAGCCCTTTGTAGCGCCTTCTCCCCTCCCCACCTACAGCGCCCACTAACACTTTTAGCGCCTTCTCCTCACCTCCCCCTATCGAGCACACTAACCCCTTTAGCGCACTTCTCCCCCTCCCACTACAGCGCACACTACCCCTGTAAGCTGGCACTTCTCCCCTCACCTCAGCCGCACACTAACCCCTTGTGCGCTCACTTCTCCCCTCCACACAGACAGCGCACACTATCAACTTGTAGCGCCTTCTCACCTCGCACCTACATTGCACATAACCCCTTGTAGCGCACTTCTCCCTCGCCCCTACAGCGCCCGCTAACCCGTTGGTAGCGCACTCCTCCCCGCCCAATCTACACGCCACTAACCCTGTAGCGTCACTCTATCTCTGTTCTCCCCTCCCACCTACATCGCACGCAAACCCCTTTACGCAACTTGCTCCTTCTCCCCTCCCCTACAAGCGCACACTAACCCCTTTAGCGCACTCTCCCCTCCCTAACCTACAGTGGGCACACTAACCCTTTGTAGCGCCGTCTCACCTCCACCTACACGCACACGACCCCTTGTAGCGCACTCCTCCCCGCCACGACAAACGCACACTCACCCCTTGTAGGCACTTCGCCCCGCCCACCTACACGCACACGAACAACCCCTGTAGCGCCACGCTCCCCTCCCACCTACAGGCACAATAACCCCGTTGTGGCGCACGGCTCCCCTCCCACCTACGCGCCCTAGCCCCTGGGCGCACTTCTGTCGCCCCTCCCACCGCGCGGCACACGAAACCCGTTTGAGCGCACGTCTCCCCTCCCACCTACAGCGCACACTACCCCAGGTAGCGCACGTGCTCCCCTCCACCGACAGCGCACCCGAACCCCCTGGGAGCGCCTTCTGTCCCCGCCCACCTACAGCGCCACGAACACCTCTCCAGGCCCCCCCCTCGGCACACGCCAGGTTGGCTGACAACAGCAATGTGCTCGTACCATATGCGTGTCCTTCAACTGCAAGGTTAGTATATGGATATCACCACTATCCATAAAACTGCGACCAGCAGACACATATGTATACCAAAAAGGACTAATACGACTTAGCACTAGAGACGATGACTCCTGAGAGATACAGGAGCCCATAATTAACAAATCCAATCCCGGCCTTGTCACTTCAGCTCTCTTGGTATAAAATGCCACAACAGATCCAATATGGCAATCCTGAGTAATACTACTCACCCATTCCGCGGCAGTGTTTCGGGGTGCCTCCTGCTCGAACCTTTCACTTAGGCTCATTCACAGGTACGTCCAACTGATTATGAGCTGGCGTTACAAGTTCCAAAATAGATGAGAGCCAGGTATCATGTTCCGAGCGCTTGGTGCATTGCCCTGATGTGTAGTTAGTGTAGCCTGGACCAGTACATTTTCATACAGAACGTGCATTTGGGATGTGATCACATGACTCCTGAACCCGGATGGAGTAGAGGATGACCTAGAACTCGAACCCATTTGGAGTCAGAATTTATGATTCGTAACACCTCAGACCTTTTTGGACTCGTCAAACTAACTACCTAGTTATGGGCTTTTTCGAACTCCAGACTTTTGCCCTATAATGCGACATACCGAATTTGGAGATGAACCTCGACTCTATCAACTCTATACCCTAGAATGCAGTGTTCATCACAACCTCGGATTTCGGCAGTAGCTCTCGACTTTAGCAGTCCTAGCCCTCGCATGTGGTGTTAGCTAACCCTAGATTTGCCGATACCCATGAACGTAGCGTTCGTAACCCCCAATTTGTGATCCCTCAAATGTGGCCAATTGCTAACCCCTAAATGGTGATGCAATTTGCCTAACCCTTGAATAATTCAATGCTGAATGCCGAAATAGCCGAATTGTGAGAGAAAGGAGTTAGTGTTAAAACAAGTTTTGGTGATTGTACGTTGTTCCCCAGACCATTCCCAGGTCCGAGCCTTACTTTAAGTACCATGTATATTTTAAAACCATATGTTAATCTGAATTATTATGGTGCGTTTTCGAACTAATAGAACTTTTTACACTGTATAGTTTGAAAGTTCAAATTACCGAACTGTAAGGAAAAGTTCGCCATCTCCGGATTTGAACCCATTTCTAACTCAGGGGATAAAATTCTCGAAATTCAACCATTCTAACCGTTGTAACACTTGCCAGATTCCTTAGCTATGGAGGTAGCCAAACAATTAGAATTGTTTGTGCACTAAAATTCTTGTTTTTGTATGGATTCTAGTTCTGTTCTCTAGTTTGCACGTAAATGGATTAAACAGCACCCCATCTCTATATATTGTAAGAGGCCACACTTCTTCTCGTATCCCCACGTCTGTGCCTATTTGTCATTCCGTCAGAAGGGGAAAGTGACAGTTGACTTTTCACATAAACAGTTGCAATTCAGGTCATTATCAACAGTATATTGGACGTTTTATTCTCCTTTATGTTCTAGAAGCATGGGTATTAGTAAGGATGAGACGGCATTAGCTCTTAATTGGGCAAAACCTGTTTCATGTAAATGACGGATTTTAATCATTCGAACTTACTGTGGTCCCACACTCTATTTAATTTTGTTGAGATTTAAAAATCTTTTCAAGCCTTTAGGTTAGATTGTGGTTTATTAAAATTGAATTCTCCCATTATTACTTTGCAATAGACTTTCTCGGTCTTATTAACAGGGCCCTTGAAAATTCTCTGTTTTTTTAATATGTAATTCAACTGAGACTCAAGTTGTAGGAACACCGCGCCTTGTATGGACCTCGTGGAAGTTTCTCACCTCAAACTGTTTTTAAATTGGGAACTCGGCACCATTTTGATATTCTGCTGTTATACTACTGACGGAACTTCGGTTTCATCACTGGTTGAAGTTTCAAATGGACGTCCCATTCTGTGGACCTTCTGGCGGAACATCCCCAGTGGAATAGTGCCCCCTATTTTGGGGTGACTTCTCTATTGGAGTATGTGCACCTGACATAACAGGACATATCCAACTTTTTTAAAATATGATTTTTTTCTTTATTATTAAATCAAATTAGTCCAAAACCACATAAAAGAAACTCATTATACATAAATTCCATCAATGAACAATCAGCGGATTGTTGTTGACAGTTTCTTTTTTGGTAAAATGCAATGGATAGGACCACAAGATCCGAATCTAAAGTAATATTATTACTCTATATACGAGTCGGTGGGTCTATTAAGTTTAGAATTCCATTTGTGAAATGCCCATCCACAGTTTTCTCACACAGAACGCCCGTGGATGTGCGCCTAAGACACTGTCACTAACCTAGTTCAAGTTGAGTTGAAGTCTACAATTAGAAGGTATTTATGTATTTTTTCTTGTTCAGACAGAATCATGGAGTGCCTCATTGTTATTTCTCACATTATTATTTAAATAGCATTAATATTATTACCTCACTTGCTGTAAAATGCTCTTAACCGAGTATCCAAGTCCAAGTTTATACCAGAAGTCATCAGCCAAACGAGGAACCAGGCAGTTAGAGAGAGCGTAGTCAGAAACAGGCAGATGTCAGGAATGGTCTGCAAAGATCATTTAAGGGTTCAGCATGCGGTAAGAATCAGATCTGGAAAAATAGACGATCAAATCAATATCCAAGATATATAATTCAATTCAGCTCACCAATCTCTATGACTTGGTTGCCCAGAGGTCTTTCCTGACATAAATCAAAATAAAAATGTGTATAGAGAGCACCAAACTCATACAACCCCACAGTATTGCATAACAAACGTGCATTTATTGGTGCACCACGACTGTTCGGACAGTCTACGGTCCTTCTCAGATCCCAAGATAGACTCAATGAATTCAAATCTGACGCCTAAACTCCAGGACCATCAGAAAACCGAGGACCGAAAGCCAGGCTGCAGATATGAGCCGAAGAGCTGAAACCGTATGTTGGAAAAACAGCCAATGCTCAAGGTAAGTTAGAATTGTACAGACCTCGCAGGCGATGTAAGATAGGAAACAACATCGGCCATTTCTAGCATTGTAAATCTGAAGAGGACACTTCATTTTCTGAATTTAAGGGCAAGTCAACCCTTAAGACCAAAAACTGGTTTAGAGAAGGCACGGAAGACCGGGGTTTCAGGAGTGAAATCCTGGATGTGTTTTTCGCCTGAAATCTTGCTTCTAGTTGGCCTATTTCTAAGGTCTGACGATCTTAATAAAGCGCAATAGCGTCTCCCTCACTGCGTCATTCGCTGGATTTTGCGTTCATTACTCATGTGCAATCGCAGTAGACATATAGTCAGTAGACCTATAGGCGAGACCACTATTTTTACATTGGTAAAACCACTCCCGGGGTTTTTTTTTTTTCCTGTCCCTAATAAATGGGATGTGGCTCCCTCTATTTCTCTTCTAGAGGGTCTTTCGTATAGCCCGTCACCCGATTTAGGGAATGGGGCCCTGACCGAGATGGATAGGTTGGGAGTTCAGGACGCGCCAGTATGCAGGGAGGCTGCTGGCATTAACTGGGTAAGGGAGCAGCTTATTGTGTTGGTCGGCGTCCCCACGTTACTAGTGGGAATGACACGAGTTTAAAATGCTACAAGGCCGTTTGAACGTCACAAACGCATATTACAAGATACTGCCACGCATGCGAAGCCAGTTGTTAGGTTATGCCAATAGACACCAATCCTCCCACTCTCCCTCCCTATTTCTATGGCTTTAGGTTCGGTTGTTGGAGTCACAGACATTTGGCAGATCTCCTTTCATTCGTCACGGTGTTTGAAGCCGTTACATGCCCTCTAGGATCCATGGTGTGCATTCTAAGCTTTGCTATGGCTTGGACAATCATAGGCAAAAGTATGCAAATATATGGACTAAACACATGAATGGCATTGTTTTTAATATGGCCCAATCGTTACCGCAACCTTGCAGTCTTCTGTTCATTTCTTAAGGTAAAGGGATTTCCACCCTCTGTAAAAATGTAATCTACTGTGTAGGGCCCCCCAAGACCCCATAATTCTGTGTAACTTACTCTGAAAAATACGGTCTGGGGCTCTGCCTCCTCCTCTGCTTGCATGTGCCCCTTTACTTTCGCGGGCTGCCACAGTGAGTCTCGATCTGTGATTTGCCTCAGCCAGTTGGGAATGGATTTGATAGTTTTTGTGTTCTGTAGGCTTATTCAAACATTGGTTGTTTTGGAAATATCAGGTCAAGAGAGTGCAAGAGGTTTGGCGGGTCCTTTTACTGTCGGCGGGGCGGTTTTATTACGGCCATTGCTCATTAGCTGCAGAGCAACATTTAAGTGGATCTGTAGGTAAGTTACCATCACTGTATTCTGAGGTAACGGACAAAATGGTGGGAACCCAGGGGAAACACGCAGGATTTCCTCACAGGGGTTCTCCCAGTGCAAGGCTACCCCGAGACTTCTCTATAGTGCATGGTCTTGGATGTCTCTGTCCCTTCCCCCAACCATCCCATATCTCTCAGGATTCTCCCGCGAGTAGGTGAGGATCCCGTCAATCCTGTGACCGTAGCCAATCCGCCACCTCCATCTAGACCCGCTTTCCGCCGCAATACTGAGGCAGAATCAGTACCCCGGTCGGTGTCTGATTTCTTTTAGCCATCCGATTGGGCCCTTCTGGGAAAGAGCGCCACTCTTCTTCCCCCGCTTCCTTCCTCTGTTCAATGACTTTTTATGAGCTTGGCATGCAGAGGAAGCAGCAGGAAACACAATCATTGGTTGTGATGTCAGCATCACACCTTGATTGACAAGGAGGGAGGACCATTTACCTCAGTGGGAACAATAATTACCATTAATATCTGGTTTAGTAGATGTAGCGGTAAATGTATCTCACGATGGTGCTGGGCGGTAAAATGTTTTGTGATGGATCTGTATCCTATCTCGATGAATAGATGATGGAAATGAATAAATGAATACACGTCCTACAGACTGTTTCCTGTCTGTTAATTCTATTACTAGAGAATGTCCGAACTTCGCAAAATCCGGTCCGCTCGGGACCCAAATTTTCGAGAAATTCGAAAATCCGCGAGCACCCATTAAAATGAAAAAATCCCGTCGAAATTACGCGAAATACCCGTAAGTAGAAAATTTCGAAAATACGAGAAATCCGCGGTTCGGAAGTTCGGAAGGGAAAATCCGGAAAAATCTGCCGTTCGCGAACGGATAATCCGCGGCGGATCCGGGTTGGATCCGCGAACCGGCCCCTTCCCGATTTCCTGTGTGTAGGGTGAGAATTGTTTTCGATAATATTAAGGTGACATAACTCTAACATCCTCCCCTTTTGTATGTGAGATTTATGTTCACCTTGTTGGTCTGTAATGAAAAGGTCCCTCTACAAAAATCTTACGAAATAAGTCGATTAAAAAGAAAACAAATCCCGACATGTTATTTTAGTTTCTACGGAAAGGAACAATTTGACCATGTTTCACACCTTCCCCTCGATGTCCGAGAATCCGTTATTCCCGGTAATTATCATTGCTAGAACATTAGGAGTTGTCGAGTTGCAGCTATTTCGTTTGTAATAAACTGCCGTACACAGCGTTAACATCCTGTAATAGAGAATGTGCGGCCGAAAGCCCCATATTAATTATTTTCCCTGGTGAAAAGCCAACTGGTGCATGAATATGGAATTTAATGTCTCGGAAAAGACTGATAAACCCGCAGAAGTTGAAAGTGATTGCAATTCGAAAGAACTCCGGCTTCATTAAATATTCGTCGTCCCATCTTAATTCAACGTCTGCATCGTTCAAGATAGAGCGGAAATATGGAAAACAGATTAATGTGGTACCTTCTAAATACATTCAGCATGTATACATCATTACACTGATCACAGGGTAAAGGCGCCAATGAATCAATAAAACTCTATGGCCCCTCCATTTCTCTAAATCAACATACTATTCATTTCCAACCCTCCTCTCTGATCTTCTACTCTACTGGAGCATTGTGGTCGGTTCAGAAGACACGGTCGGGGTGAATGGAGATAAAGGCTTTGGTAAACAAATGTTTCCTTCTGTTTCTAGATAATTGTTACCCACAGAACGTTAATTAGCTTTATTTGAATAACAAACACACCCTTGTGGATATTGTGTTATTGTCATTCAATCAACCATTCTTGGACTATGTGATACAATGCCATACTTCAGTTGCACTGGAACAACGGACCAGTTGAATCCTGTTTCGGCCTGACCACCTCTCACAATCTACCACGAAACCATCATCCGTGCCAAATGGTCTTGGATTGTCTTTTAGATTGTAAGCATCTTTGGGTGCAGAGGATGTCAACACAGAGGGTCCTTGTGTATATCTGTGGATACATGTCCGTACGAAATCTTTTCTTTCTTTCAAGGCTTTTTACTAATCTACTTTAGAGGCTACAAGAATCTACTTCAGAGGCCTCGATCTACTTTTTGAGGCTTACAGAATCTACTTTTGAGCGTATCAGACTCTACTTCCGAGCTTACAGAATGTACTTTCCTTACAGAAATCACTTTAAGGCTTGACGCAATCTACTTTCAGCTTACAGAATCTACTTTCGGAGGCTTCTGAATCTACTTTTGAGGCTTACAGATCTACTCTCGAGGGTTACAGAATCTACTTTCGAGCTTAAGAATCTACTTTCGACTTACGGACTCTCTTTAAATGGTTCCCAAAATTAGCCTTGAATATACACACTGAAGCTTCAAATAGCTTGCATGTGGGAAATTTCCTTTTTATTTCCAGTTTTGGTGAGGGACGTTAAATTCCCCCCCAACCGACCATTTCCCAGTGCTTACCTTTACTGTACGTACCATGCTTTTTATATCCTTATTTTTTCTCACATTTTGGGATTTTTTCTCACTGACTTCTATGGTCTGATTTTGGATTCAACATTTTTGGAATCCGACACTTAATGTTTGAAACTCTAGGGGTCGCCCGTAAGCTAGTACCTTCCACACGGGGTTACCCTGACATGCTTGGAAGGCTTTTCACTTTTATTATCATGAAATGATAACTCAAACCGCCTATAATTCTACCCTTTTGCACTAGCCGCCACTGTTATATTATATGGCCCAGAATGGATTGTTCATCTTTTCTCCGTTGTTCTTGTTTATGGATACAGTATACACTCTGAAGCTTGCATAATTAAATTAGACTGACCAACTTGTGATTGACATAGCTCTCCACCAATCATGACCACTCTTTCTCCCAACAAAAGACCAAGGGCAAACGTCCACACTGACCACAAACGCATTTGCACACGAATCGCATGCTATTTGTGTGCTTTTTTGTTGCGTTTGTGCGTGCGTTTTTGCAATATAAATGAGAAAAGTGACTCATTGCAAGTAAAAAGCCGAACGCTAATCGCAATCCCACGCACCCGAAACACGGTACCTTGCCGTGTTTTCAATGATGAACTAAAACGCAGAAGAAAAACAGCTGCAGTGTGGCCTACTCATAAAACACAAGAAAAATCAAAGTCGAGGGAAAAAAGGGAGGATTTCAGCTGGGAGAATCTTTAATCCTAAATAAATCGGGGGTCCCTACAATCAAGTCCGCCGCAGAACCACGGTGTATTCCGCCGATCAACATTTTATTCCTGTTAAGTTGAGCTCGAAGAAGAAATTAAAGGAGGGACTTGGACTGTGTTACCCGAACTTCTGCCGGTATAAAAACAATTTAATAGTGCCTGTATTTCTATCACCAAGCTAACTTCACTGTATCGAGTTAGCTTTAAACCTTATGAGTTTGGGAGATCATAAGGAGCAGGGTCCTGATGCGCTGCATCTGCAGACGTTTTCCAGTAAGATAAGGAAGTATTGATTCCCAAAGTGATACAGTGGCTGCGTTGATCGTTTGTACTAGATCAGTGTAATGGAAATAGTGGATGGTCAAACATTTGACTGAAGACAAGTCATCTCCCTTAACCCTGATGTGTTATTCTTGTAATGAGCCATAACCACTGTGCGGTAACGTTCTCGACGCGAAACTCTCGGGAAAATCCAGAAGAATCCGAAATCCACAACCGGAACGAATTTTCGATAATTTTGAATGTAACGGATCTATGGTTCGAACTTCCAGAAAGTTACGAAATACGTTCAGAGACCATTCTCGATTTTCCGATCATATTTTTTAGGATTTTTGATGTTTGATACTATACTTGAAAATATCGAAAATGTGTTCCGAAGTCTCGAAATCTGGACCTCCGCCCGGCTTAGACAGAAACATTCGGATTTCGGACCAAAGAGTTTCGTGTGGATTCCCATCTCTAGTAACAGTATAAAATATCATATCTATATCATTTATACCGTGACCTGGAAGGTATAATAGACAGATTACCATGCCTGGATTGAGATGATATTACGTAGATATACAGTGCCCTGATGGATGAATATTACGATATAACCGTGACCAGGATGATGAATATTACAAGATTACCGTGACCAGAATGGGATGAATATTGCAGATTACCGTGAACCTGGATGGATGCATAATTACAGTATACCATGACCTGGAATTGATATTACAGATATGCCATTGACCTGGATGATGAATATTACATATATACCATGACCGATGTGAATATTACACATATACCATGACCTGGATGGATGAATATACACATATACCGTGACCTGGATGGATGAATATTCGATATCCGTACCTTGATGATGAATCTTACAGACTTACCGTTGACCTGGATTGATGACTATTACAGATATACCGTACCTGGATGGATGAATATTACAGATATAATAACCGTTACCTTGATGGATGATATACAGATATGCCCTAACCTGATGTGATGACTTATACAGATATACAACCGTGACCTGGAAGGTGATATTACAGATCTACCTTACCTGGATAATGAAATAACAGATATCCATGACCTGGATGGATGAATATTAACAGATATACCTGACCTGTATAGGGATGAATATTTACCGAGATACCGTTGACTGGAAGGATGAATATTACCGATATACCATACCGGATGGATGAAATTACGGATATACCGTGACCTGGTGCTGAATAGTACAGGATTCCGTGACCTGGATGGATACCTATTACGCATATACCGTGACCTGGAATGGAAATGAATATTACAGATAGACCGTGACCTTTATGGATGACT
Source organism: Hymenochirus boettgeri (assembly GCA_019447015.1). NCBI lineage: Eukaryota > Metazoa > Chordata > Amphibia > Anura > Pipidae > Hymenochirus > Hymenochirus boettgeri. The sequence continues at coordinate 166,084,600 of CM033477.1, read as the reverse complement.
TATTACCGTATACAGTTACATGGATGATGAATATTACGATCTACCGTTGCCTGGAAGGCTGATATTACAGATATACCATGACCTGGATAAATGCTATTACAGATAGACCGGTGACCGGTGCATGAATATTACAGATATACCGTGAGACCGTAGGATGATATTACAGATATCCCATGACCTGGATGGATGAATATTATTTCAATATAGACCGCGTGACCTGGATGTGAATATGACATATATACCGTACTGGATGGAATGAATATACAGAACATAACTGTAATTTTTGCCCGACATTATACGAGACGCAATGAAAGTTTTTCTTCCCCGTTCCAGGGTAGCTTATAATAAGAGTGAGAGCGAACGCATCATCTCACTAAACTAGCAGCTGCGAGGCTCTATTTAATTATCCTGGGAGGAGTACATCTGTACATGGGTGAATATGTCTGTTTTGGGCTCAACTTTTTATCATTAAAAAGAAACTTATTAAGCAGTCTTAAAGCAACGACCCTCATTCCTGTAAGGGTTGATGCTTCTCTCTTCTTAGAGACTATGGCCTTTTCCCTCCTGTATCCTTCCTGCCGGAGACACGTGTCCAGCACTAGTGATACACCCTGGAGTATCCTTGGGCATCTTGATGTTTGGCGGAATTTACATTCTTACGCTCTTTCTTCATACTCAGAACAACCGTCCGGTTGGAATGACCCAAAAAGTTTATCACAATAAATAATATTATGAAAACAATAATATTCTAGGCATGCACCGTATTGTAGCCTCCAATTTACTACCATAAACTTCGGGCTTTTTTAAATGTCTTCCTAACCCCATGAACACTTGGCTTAAAAATAAACAAATTAGTGTCCGTCTTGCAGACCAAAATCCCTGTAGAGTGTTTTGCCCCCCCCCCCCTCCCTGACTGTCAACTTCCCTGGGGCTTTTAATATACATACCCAGCTTGGCAGTGTCAGATCTCTGCATGGCATTCCTGCTAATGCCAATGCGGTCCATTTATTCAAATGCATTACATCTTAATGGTTATTCATGCATTTTAATGTGAATACCCAATTTGGAGAATGTGGTGCATTTTGTTTAATCGTCTGTGGTTCTGTCAATTTAGTGGACATTCAGATATACATGTATATTTGTTTATGGTGTCTTTCTTTGCTGTGGGAGTAATTTGTCCTTAGGCAAAATTACAATTACGTATAGTGGGAGCTGACGAAGAACAGAGGAAAATATAATCATGCCATTCCTGGTCCCCTTATAATATTATAATATCTGTGCTACTGAAACAGTTATAACTTGGGTTTTTATTCCATATTATGATACAAAAAGGAAAATCCTTTGAACCACTTCATGTCCCAGTGTGGAAGTGAGGTCCTGCTGGTTCCTTGGGTTAATTACAAAGCTGAATTTCACTTTCTCCTACCTACTGGCTTTAAAAACAAAGGCATAAGGCCTCTCAATTAAGACCTTGTTTGCATGGCTACAACCACATGGTACTCTGTCCTTGTTGGGACACTGACTCCTTGTGGCAAAATAACAATACAGATTAGAACAAACAAAGAAAAAGATGATCAAGCCCATGTCGTGGCGTCATATTAATCATATATGTGGCTGTGGAAAGGTTGACTTCCCTGACTTTTTGAATTGCATTATTGTGAAGTTTGAATCAAAAGCAGGTCCTTGGGAGACATCATTGAACCGGGTAATTTATATAGGACGTTCTAATACTTGGTTTACCTGGACATTTTTCTTTTTTACAACAAAAAACCTTTGCTAAACAAACTTGATAAATGTTGGGCCCAAGAAGGGCTTGATTACTTTCTTAATTAAACACAGGGAATTTTTGAAAGCAATAACTGCAAGGGTTGTCTTTCAAGAGGCAATATATCCAAATTCTCAGTGGCATCGCCCCTGCTAAATATAAGAGGCGTAGACAGTGCTCATTAAAATTGTTTTTTTTTTTTTTAGAAAATTGGCAGGCAAGGGCAGAATAAAAGAACATAGCGTCCAGTAAGTATATGGGGCGGCCATTCAATAAAGTTTGGCTCAGTGCAGAACACTGAGACACCCTGAATAACGCCCGGGGATGATCAGTTTTCTTGGGTAATAAATGCTCCCACATTCGTGAACTTGCCGTACGGTCAGTCTTTCCAGTGCCTGGTGTATTTATCTCTGAGAAGGTGCGACGTTGTAACATTTGGGATTCTATGATTAACACTTGTCATCCTCAGAGCTGAAGGAAATAAATATAAGTTCTCTGTACGACTAACAATATTGTTTTTCCTGGACTAAAATTTCTTTTCTGAGCTTTCCTGTAATACATTTTTGTCAAAGCATTATTTTCTGTGAAACGATCCTTTTTAGGCAACCCACGTTCTTTATATTTTGTAACTTTCTCAAGCTCTAATCACTTGGGTGGATTCCGATTAGTTTCCAGGCCAGAGAATCAAACTAGTGCTAAAAAAACAACGGATGTGGTCTGTCACTGTGGAATCTAAAATAGTAAAATGGTCGAGTCAACACATATGCTTCATGTCTGTATTGGTGTTTCAATAAGAACAGTTAATTGTCAAGGGGGGGAACTATAAAGAGCATCAACCTAAATAAATAGGGTCTCTGCATCTGCATTCACGGCCATTAAGTTTTCTACAGATGTCTCTATGGTAGAGAGAACAACCACTGGATTAATCACATCATTAAAATATTTTTTCAATTAACACAGCCCACCATTGAAGATCAACTACCAGCCCATGGCAAACAGGCATCTGGGGTCTTACTTTATGCACACAAAGGTGACTTAGAAACATTTCTAAGTTATAAGATCCATATAATATATATATGGACCTAGATGTATATATGGACCTAGATGTATATATGGATCTAGAGTTATATATGGACGTGGAGGTATATATGGATCTAGAGTTATATATGGACGTGGAGGTATATAGGGATCTAGAGTTATATATGGACGTGGAGGTATATGTGGATCTAGAGGTATATATGGACCTAGAGGTATATATGGACCTGGAGGTATATATTGATCTAGCCAAAGGGCTGGGGGGAAGTGAGAGAGCCTGTTATATGGATCCAGTGTGTAAGAATGAGAAATGTAAAGTTTGCTAATGGTAATTGAAGTAAAAGACTTTTAAAAAGCTTAGAAGTTAGGACCTTCCAGACTGGGGTTACCTTGACGTGGTTGGAAGGCTTTTCATTCTTGTGATCACAGTAATGTATACTAAAACCCCTTTGTTTATAAAGTGTGCCAGTGTGCAGAAAATATGATATTGTATGGTGCCCAGGAATGTGCATTGATTATCTTTTCTATGTTTATAATGTATGCCAGTGTGCAGATAATATGATATTGTATGGGGCCTAGGAATGTGCATTGATTATCTTTTCTATGTTTATAATGTATGCCAGTGTGCAGATAATATGATATTGTATGGAGCCTAGGAATGTGTGCATTGATTATTTTTTCTCAGTTATAATGTATGCCATGTGTCAGATATATGATTTTATGGTGCCATAGATGTGCATTGATTATCTTCTATGTTTATTAATGTTTCCGTGTGCAAGATAGTATATATTGGTATGGAGCCTGAGAGTTGCATTGATATCTTTTCTCTATGTTTATCATGTTGCCATTGTGCATATAATGATATTGTTGGGGCCCTAGGATTTGCATGATTTTTTTTTCTATGTTTTATAATGGTGCCAGTGTGCAGATAATTGATATTGTTGGAGCCTAGGAATGTAAAGTTGATTATCTTTTCTATGTTTAACATGTATGCCAGTGTGCAGATCAATATGATATGGGTGGGCCAGGAATGTGCATTGGGATTGAGAGGGGCGAAGGGGGTGGGGATGTTGTGTTTCGTGCTGCTCAGTTTGGGTTTGTCTCTACAGGATTGTATCGCTGAAGATGGGTGTACAGACGTGTCTCTGGGCAATATCTTACAACATAAAATACCGATATGTGTATTTTAAGGTTTGGGTGCCGGTGGTGTCCACCCATTACTCCATGGGGCAACTCCTCTCGTCTGGACTCACCAACCCGCCCCAACGCATTCTGTATAATCGGTGTTTCGAAGGCCAGTGTGCAAGATAGGATATTTTGGGGGGCCGAGAAGGTGCAGTGATTTTCTGTAGTCTTCTCTATGTTTGAATGTATGCCAGTGTGCATAGGTACCCTAAGGTTCGGTTCACTATATTCTTGTGTTTCAACTAGGGTTGGCACCCTCCAAACAGAAAAAAATCAAAAGCACACCTTATGCGCTGACTTTGCGATGGCCTTAGGCATATGTGCAGAGTTGTGGTCGTTCTTGGTCGGGGCGAGATTTTAACATAGCGGGTATTGTTGTCCCATTTTTACTTTGGTGCTCAAAGTCGTTAATGTTTGTGCTATCCAACAGAATTTCATGTGTGTGTTTGTGTCTGGGTTTTGCATGCGGGTGGCGGTTTGGGTGTCGGTATAGACCAGGGGACCACAAAGAAAATAGTGCTAGTAGTGGTGGGTTCTTGGCAAATGAAACCATACACACCACTGCAATATGCAATATTAAAAGTCAATGGCCCCGGGTTGGGCGCTGTATGGAGATATGTTAGGGGAACAGGAGGTGGCAGGGATGAGTTCGATATATGGGGAAAATTGGACGCAGTGCAGTTAGAGATACTATCAAAAGAGGAAGTGTCTGGCCGGATTAGAGGGTCGAGGCTGTGGAGCAGATGAATGAGTCAACCACCACTTAAGAAGATGTCCATTGGGTGTTAAGTATAGCTAATAGTGGTCAACAAAAAGTCAATCGGAGGATAGGAATGAATTTAAAAAGGGGGAGGCGGGGAAGCGTATGCAGTCCGGGACGTGTACACAGCTAGATAGAATAAATCCAAAGGACTGACTAGGGGGGACAAACCACACCCCACGACACTAGAACAATATCACACCAGACAGCGGAAAAACAAATGAAATCTCAATACACGCTCTCTATTTTATTAAAATAGGGTCAGCGGGAAGAAGGATTTTGGAGACAGGACCGACCTTACCCGTAAATCTAGGAGAAGTGGCGTGAGGGGGACAGTGTAAAGGATTGTGACATAGAGTGGACAGGGGCGTTCAGCAGGCATATGAGACATGGAATATGGGTGTTGTTAAGGGGTAAGGGTGGATTGGATAGCGGGTAGGGTTGATCATGGAGACGGGGGTGGGTGGAAGGGATACGAAGGGTGTTTTGGCTAGTGGGGCTGAGTGGTTAGATCTGGGTACGACCATGGTTCCTCATACTCCTAAGGTGAGTATCCTCTACTAGTATGGGCGTGTGGGTACTTTGTATTTGCTTGTTGAGTTGTGTTGGTGTGGGTCCAAGGGGGGTGGACACTGTGACGGTTCCACCTGCGCTTTAAAATATCTGGGTTTTATGAGTGGGGGGGGGTTTTGATGGTTTAGAGTGTGGGGGGTGTGTTTGTGTGTGGGTGGTGTGTGTTTGTGGGTGTTGGATATGTGGGTGGGGGGTTTTGTGGTCGAGATAAAAGTGGGTTTGGGTTAGGGGTAGGGCCGTGATGGTAGGGGAGGGGTACATTGAGGTGGAAAGGGAGGAAGAAGAAAAGGTTTTGTTTGGGGGGCCTGTGGTAGTGAGGTGGTGAGAAAAAGGTGTATAGTCGAATATAGTTGCATCTATAAATGGGGAGTAGAAGCGCAACGGGAAGAACACAAGAATAAGGGTGTAACTAAGAGGAACTGGGGAAGGGGAGAAAGGGTATGTAGTAGATGGTCTTATTTGTAAGAGTTTGTTCTAGGGTGTAAGTAAAGGGGAAGGTTGCAAGAGATCTGAAAGGGGGTGGCAGAAGTAGGGAGAGAGGGGATGAGGAGGGGCAAGGGTAGGGAGCGATGAAATTCAACGTAGTGAGCCCAGGAATGATGATGGAAGTAATGGATGAGCGGTGGACAGAGACCGGAGAGCAATGAGGGAGAGGCGGGGGGGTGCTAGTTAGCAAGAGATCAGAGAGGACCACAACAAAATCAGTGGAAACGCAAGGGGAGGGGCCAAGGTGAGGAGGAGAGCCGAACAAACGAGGGAAAGGCCTGGGAATAAGGAGAGAAGAAACGGGGAAGGGGAGGAGGAAGAATTGGGTGGCATGAAGGTGAGCGGGGAGGGGGTGTGGTGGAAAGGGGAGGGAAGAGAAAGGAGAGGGAGGGGAAGAAGAGGGAGGGAGAAAAGAGGGAGAGAGAAGGGGGGGGGGGGGGGGGAGAGGGAGCCAGAGAAGGGAAAGGAGGGGAGGAGAGGTAGAAGGGGGAGGAAAGGCAAGAGAGAGAGGGGGCTAGGAAATGTGCATTGATTATCTTTTCTATGTGTAGAATGTGGCCAGGGGCAGAATATATAGTGATGGCCCAGAAGGGCATGTAATAATCTTGTCTATGTTTATAATGATACCGTGTGCGGAGAATATGATATTGTAATGGCCCCAGAATGTGCATTGACTATCTCTTTCTTGTTTATATGTTATGCCAGGTGCAAGAATTAATATTGTAAATGGGCCAAAGAATGTGCATTGAATATCTTTATATCTTTCGATGTTTTTTATTTGCCTTGCCAAGATATATTATATTGTATGGGGCCTAGGAATTGCATTGATACTTCTCTGTGTGTTATAAAAGTTGCAGTTGGGCCAGATAATATGAGATTGTTTTTTTTTAAAGGGGGCCCCAGAATTTGCTTGATTATCTTCCCTATTTTTTATATGTTTCCAGTGTGCATAGATTAGTATGTATGGGGCTAAGGAATGTGCATTGAATATCTTTCTCTATGTTTATAATGTAATGCCGTGGCAGATATATGATTATTGTTGGGCCCAGGACATTTTGCATTGATTATCTTCTTTATTTTTATCATGTATGGCCAGTGTGTCCAGATCATATATGATTGTAGGTGGGGCCAAGGAATTGCATTGTTATCTTCTTTAGGTTTTAAATGTATGGCCAGTGTGCAAGATATATGATATTGTATGGGCTAGGAATGTGCATTGATTTCTTCTCTATTTTTAAGAAAGTCAGGGCCATGGTGCGATAATAATGATATTGTATGGGCCCCGGAATAGTGCATTGATTAGCTTCTCTATGTTTATAAGGGTATGCAGTGGCGATAATATGATTTGTAGGGGCCCATGAATGTGCATTGATTAGCTTCGCTTGTTTTAATTATACCATTGGCGGATAATATAATATTGTTGGGGCCCTAGGATGTTCATTGATTAATATTTGCTATTTTTTATAATGTATACCATGTGAGGCTATGTGAAATATGATTGTAATGGGCCCCAGGAATGTGCATTTTATTTCTTCTCTATGTTTATAAAATGTCTACCAGTGTGCAGATAATATGATATTGTATGGGGCTAGGAATATGCAGTGATTCTATTTTCTATTTTTTATAATGTATAGCATAGTGTGCATAATGTATTGGTTGGGCCCCAGGATGTGCATTGACTATCTTCTCTATGTTTTATAATGTTACCAGTGTGCTATTTCATATGATATTGTATGGGGCACAAGGAATGTGCTGATTATCTTCTCTAGTTTGATTTGTTAGCAGTGGGCAGATAATATGATATTGTATGGGGCCTAGGAATGGTGCAATTGATTATCTTCTCTTATTTTTATATTGTATACCATGGGCTATGATATGATATTGTATGGGGCCCTAGTAAATGTCATGATTATCTTCTCTATGTTTATAATTATGTCAGTGTGCAGATATAGAGATTGTATGGGCCTAGAAGGGGGCATCTATTATCTTTCTATGTTGATAATGTATGCCATGTTGGCAGATAATTGATATTGTATGGGCCTAGGAATGTGCATTGATTTCTGTTCTAATTTTATAATGAATGCCAGTGTGCGATAATATGATTTGTATGGGGCCCAGGTATGTGCCCCCATTGATTTCTTCTTATGTTTATAATGTATTCCAGTGTGCGATATATGATATTGGATGGGACAGGAATGTTCATTGATTTATCTGTTCTATGTTTAATAAATGTATGCCAGTGTGCAGATAATATATATGTATTTGGCCTAGGAAATGTGCATTGATTATCTTTCTATGTTTATAATTATACAGTGTTGCAGATATTGATATGTAGGGCCTAGGATGTGCATTGATTATCTTTTCTATGTTTATAATGTATTCAGTGTGCAGATATATGATATTGTATGGGCCTAGGATGTGCATTGATTATCTTTCTATTTTAATAATGTATGCCAGTGTGGCATATATATGAATTTTATGGGCCAGGACTTTTGCATTGATTATCTTCTCTTCTCTAATGTTTAAAATGTATGCCAGTGTGCAGATATATGATATTGTATGGGGCCCTAGAATGTGCATTGATTAGCTTTTCTTGTTTCTAATGTTGCAGTGTGCAGATATATGATTTGGGGGGTAATGGGGCCTAGGAATGTGCATTGATTATCTTTTTTATGTTTGTTTAATAACACTTCCGCTAAATTTAGTTGTAAATTAGCCTATTTGGAGTGCTTCCACAATCCTTGTATTGATCTAGAGGTATATATGGATCTACAGTTATATATGGACCTAAAGGTATATATGGATATAGAGTTATATATGGATCTAGAGGTATATATGGACCTAGAGGTATATATAGATATAGAGTGCTATATTGATTAGGTTTATATGGACTAGAGTAATAGGAGTAGAGGTATGTATGGACCTATATGTTATATGTATCTAGAGGTATATATGACTAGAGGTTTATATGCCTTAGAGGGACATATTTTGGCCGAGAGGTATATATGACTTAGAGTATAAAGGGATGTTAAGTCTATATTGAACTAGAAGTATATCTGATGTAGAGGTTATATATGGATCTGGAGTATATATGGCTGTATGAGGTTATAGGATCTTGAGTATAATTAGATGTTGATGTATATATTTGATTGAGGTTACGTCTGGATGTATAGTGTATATGGACTAAGGTTTAAATATGGTTAGAGTAATATTGGCCCTAGAGGTATCTATGGATGTATAGGTATATATGGATCTGGAGGTAATATATGGATGTAAGGTATCTTGGACCTAGAGTGTAATATTGATTGTAGTAGTTATATAAGCTCTGGAGTATATATGTATGTATAGATATATGGTGATTATAGGTATATATGGATGTATTAGGTATTATGGATTTATATTTATATATGGGACCTAGGAACAGGTTATATGGAGGTAGAGGTTACTATGACCTGAGGGTATCTATATGGATTTAGATATATATGTATTTTAGAGGTATATATGGACCTAGAGGTATATATGACCTAGAGGTATTATGGGATGTAGAGGTAATATGGATATAGTATATAGTGGATGTAGAGGTATATATGGATGTAGAGGTATCTATGAACCTAGAGGTATATATGGATTAGATGTATATTGATGTACGAGGTATCTATGAACCTAGTATAAATATGGATGTAGAGGTAATATATGTGTAGATGTATATATTGATGTCTAGGTATCTATGAACTAGAGTATTATGATTAGAGTTTATCTATGTATGTAGAGGTTATATGGACCTAGATGTAATATGGATGTAGAGTTATATGGACTAGAGGTATATCTGGAATTAGCGGTATAGAGTTGCCTAGATGATATATGGATTTAGAGGTATATGGCTGTAGATGTAATATGGATGTAGAGTAAATATAAATGCTGTAGAGGTATATAATGGATATAAGAGGTACTATAATGGATCCCTAGAGTATTATATGGACCTAATGTATCTATTGATGCTATTCGTATAGTATGTATGTCGAGGTATATATGGATTCTAGGTTATCTGTTATGTAAGCGTATAATATGGCTTAGAGGGTTCTATGGCTATAGGGTAACCTTATGCTATAGAGGGATCTATGATGTTATAGGTATCTTGGCTGTAGTAGTAATTTGTATGTATAGGTTTATGTTGTGTCTTATAGGTATATATGTATGTATAGGTTATATCGGGATGTATAGGGATATATGGTGTAGAGTATAAATATGGATGTTAGGTATATATGATTAAGGTAATATATGGATGTAGAGTATATATGGATGTAGAGTATCTATGTAATGTAGAGGTGTAGATGGCTTTGAGTATATCTGGAGTCGAGGTATATATGGGATGTAGATGTATTTTGGGAGGTATATATGGATGTAGAGTATATAGGGATGTAGAGGAGATATGGATGTGAGATATAAGGGATGTATAAGGTATATATATGGATGTAAGGTATAGATGGATGTAGAGATTATATGGATTCTCAGGTCTATATGGCTTTCCCAGGTCTCCTGTCTGTAGGGTATATATGATTCGGTGTATCACTGTATTAGGAGGTAGCTCGGATGTAAGGTATATATGGCTGTAGTGTATAATAGGGCATGTCGCGAGGTCTAATCGGGATGGTCAGTTCTCGCGGGATTTAACAGTCTCCTAGGAATTTAGATGTATATTGGATGTAGAGGTTAGACTAGGGATGGTTTAGAGGTATATGGGACGTAGATTACGTATGGAACCTAGAGATTATATTGGACCCTCGAGATGTATAGTGGATTGTAGATGTATATAGGCATGTCGCGGTATATCGAGGATGTAGCTGGTATATATGTCTGTAGAAGGTCTCTATGGCTGTATAGGTATAATATGGGGATTTAGAGGTCTATAGGGATGTCGAGTTCTATATGGGCTGTAGGTTCTATGAGATGTGTAGGTCTACTCTGTGCTTTCGATTTCTCATCGGCTTTCGCGGTTCATCTGGGGATAGAGTCTGAATCGGGATGTGCGTATCTAGGGCATGTAGAGTAATTAGGACTTTCCGAGTTTCTAGGGATTCAGCGGTCTCTCTTGATGTAGGTATATTGGCTCTCGAGGTCTTACTGGCTTTAGTTTCTCTATGGATGTACGCGTATAGATGCTGTCCCTGTATCTCTGGCTGTAGCTGTCTATATGATGTAGGGGTTTCTCTGATGTATCGTTCTATAGGCTTTATCGTCTAGCGGGATTCGGAGTATCCTCTGTCTTATCGTTCTCTCTTGATTTCGCGTATCTCTTGATTTAGCGTTCGCTCTTCGTGTAAGGTCTATATGGCTGTAGATTCTCTCGGGTTGTAGAGGGTATTATGGTGTAGAGGTATATCGGGAGAAATTTGGGTTTGGGTGAGGTATAATAGGACGTCGAGGTTCTATGGGCACCTAGAGATATCTAGGACCGAGCGTCTTTGCTTTTACGTTAACATCATCTGATGTCGATGTATATATTGATGTAGAGGTATCTCTTGTAGACGGGATATATGGATGTCGATGTGTATATAGGATGTATAGGTATACTCTAGGCTGTAGATGTATATCTGGAGGGTAGCGTTCTCTCTTGGCTGTAGAGTGCTATAGTTCTGTACGAGGTATATATGGAATGTCGAGGTATATGGATGTAGAGGTATATATGGATGTAAGGTTTATATGTCTGTACTAGGTATCATGGCTTTAGCTTTCTCTCTTGCTGTCAGCGGTATATATGGCTTCTTCAGTTCTATTGGCGTCGCGGTCTATATGGATGTCGAGGTTACTATGGCTGTATAGGTCTCTCAGGGCTGTAGAGGTATCTAGGGAATTAGAGGTCATAGGGCTGTCGACATGTCTATCGGTTAGCTTCTCTCTGGATGTACGGTCTCCTTATCTATGGTCTTAGGTATATCTGGATTAAGTATATAGGGATGTCGCTGTACACGGATGTCGAGGTCTCTATGCCCTGCGATGCTATGGCCTAGAGTGTTATTGCCGTCGAGGTTATATTGCGTATAGGTCTCTACTGGATGTAGAGTATATGGATGTAGAGTATATATGGATGGAAGGTAAGATGGATGTATAGGTACTATAGGGCTTAGATGTATATAGGGCTTAGAGTATATAGGTATGTCGAGGTCTATGGGCTGGTAGAGGTTCCAACCAACACATAAACACTATGTTATGTCGTCATGTCTCTAAGGGGATGGGTATAATAGATAGGGTGTAGAGGTATATAGGGCATGTAGAGGTATATCGGGATGTAAGTCTCTCGGGCTGTCGCGTCTATCGGTGCTGGTCTCTTTCCTATTCGGTCTGTCGCCGTCCTCTCGGGCTGTAGCGGTCTATCGGGATGGTAGAGTCCATAGGGTTAGGGTCTACGGTATGTGTCGGGTCTCTATGGCTGTCGCGGTCTCTTGGATTACTGTTTCTGATTTACCCGGTATCTAGACCAGAGTTTCTATGGAGTAGAGGGTCTATCTGGCCCTCCCGGTTTAGAGGGATTAGGGTAAGGTACCGTCTACGCGATATAACGTCGGGTTTTGTAGGTTTCGAAATAACCTAAAAACCTTGCCCTCGGCTTAACTCGATCAATAGTAAAACTTACCTTCCCGGGTGCGCGATGATGTCCTACGGCACGCTGGGCAGGCTGACCTTCAACGCGCATCCGCGAATCATTACTGGGAACGGCCGGCTCTGCACAGAGCGAGCGGCATCCGGCAGAGAGATGAACTGGACCAGGTACGGTAAGTGAGCTGGGGAGGGTCTGGTGGGACTGTATGCCATACAGTAACCCCCAATACCTTTCTACTATCGGTGGTTGGAAACTAAACTCCCCAGCTACTAAACATGCGCTGTGAGTTTGTAGTTTCCAAACAATCTATCTTGGGCAAGGTATTAGTGGGGGACCGTATGCCATACAGTAACCCCTATTACCTTTTTACCTGTAGGTGGTTGGAAACTTACAACTCCCAGACAACCTAAAGCCATGCTGGGAGTTGTAGTTTCCAAACATCTACAGTGGAAGTATTAGTTACTGTATACCCTTGGGCTTATACTCGTCAATTAATGGTTTTCTAATTTGGAGGCAAGAACATGGCGTACCTCGGCTTTATACTCGGGTCGGCTATCCTCGAGTTTTATATTGGTATATATGGCCTAGGGGTTTATTTGGATGTAGAGGGTTGTTAGATGGTCCTAGATGTTTAATGTGATGTAGAGGTATAGTGGATGTAGAAGTTATATGACGTAGATGTATATATGACCTGCTTTATATAGTGATGTAGAGTTTATTATGGGACGAAGGTTATATGTATGTATAGGTTATATGGACCTCTATGTTTATATGGATTAAGGTCTATATGGACTAGAGGTACATATATACCTAGAGTATATATGGATGTAAGGTATATATGGAATATAGAGGTATATATGGTGTGAGGTCTATATGGCCCTAGAGATATTATTCATTCTAGTAGGTCAATCTATTGATGTATAGGTAATATTCACGTAGATTCTTATCTGGATGTAGCGGTAATATAGGGATTATAGGGTATATAATGGATGTATATGTATTATACCAGAGATATATATGACTTGTAGGTATATCTGGTGTATGTGTGTATATGGACTTATCTGTCTATATGACGCCTAGAGGTATCTATGGATGTCGAGTATGACTATGACGTAAGTTATATATGACCCTAAGATATTATGCGGGATTAGAGGTACATTGAAACCTAGATATATATCTGATGTAGAGGTATATATGGACCTATAGTAATATTTAATGTTGGAGGTTCTATTGATGTAGAGTCTATATGGACTAAAGGTATATATGGACCTAGAGGTATATACTGGCTGTCAGTTATATATGGAGTATAGTCTATATGAACCTAGAGATTTATATGGATGTAGAGGTATATATGAACCCTAGAGATCTATAGGGATGTAAGGTAATATATGGATGTAAGGTATATATGGCTGTAGAGGTCTATATGGATGTATAGGTCTTATGGATGTCAGGTATCATATGGCTTTAAAGGTATCTATGGGACTGTAGAGGTATATTATGACGTAAGGTATATAATGAACTAAGATATATATGGATGTAGAGGTTATATGACCTAGAGCTTATCGGGAATAGAGGTATTATGAACCTAGATATATATATTATGTAAGGTATATATGATTAGAGGTATATATTGATGTAGATATATATATGGCTATAGAGTAGAAAGGGATGTAGAGATATATGGATGTAGAGGTATATATGGCTTAATATCGGTCTATATGTATTAGAGTATATAGGATGTCGAGTATATATGGATATGTATATTTATATATGGCTAGAGGTATATAAGGAATTTATAGGGTATATATGGATGTAGAAGGTCTATTGGCTATAGAGGTATATATTGATGTAGAGGTATCTAGGGATTTAGAGGTTATATAATGGATGTGAGGTATCTATGGATTAGAGGTATATTGGATGTATAGGGTATCTTGGTGTCTTAGGTATATAGTGATGTGAGTCTATATGGTATGTAGCGTCTATCATGGAGTAGAGGTATATATGGATGTAGAGTATATATGGATGTAGAGGTATATATTGGGATGTAGGGTATATAAGATGTAGAGTATATATGAATGTAGATGTACTATGGCATAGGGTTATATTGATTAGATGTATATAGGGCTGTATGGTATATAGGATGTATATGTATATATGGCTGTAAGGTATATATGGTATGTAGGGTATTATGGATGTAGAGTTATATATTGATTAGAGGTATCTATGGGATGGATGTATATATGTATGTAAAGGTCATAATGGATGTGAGGTCTATATTGGACTTAGAGGTTTATATTGACCTCGAGGTATTTCGACCTAGATGTATACATAGGTATGTAGAGGTAATATGGACGTAGAGTATATAGGGATGTAGAGGTTTATATGGGCTAGAGGTATAAAATATGGACCATAGGTATATATGGCCAAGATATATGGGACCTAGAGATGGTAATATGGATGTCAAGAGGTATATATGGAGGTTCGCCGGTAATATATGTGATGTAGTGTATATATGTGTCGAGGTATATAGGAGTAGGGTATTGGATGTAGAGGTAATAATGGAGGTAGCGTGATTATTGATGTCAGAGTATCTATGGATGTAGGTAATCATATGGAGTAGCTGTAATTCTGAGATGTAGAGGTATATATGGCTGTCGAGGTATATATTGGAGGTAAGGTATGTAGGGATGTAGTATAGAGGAGGTAGAATGTATATAGGGGGTAGAGGTATCTATGGCTGTAAGGTATATATGGGAATGTATCCGGTACTCTCCTTGCGTCCGGTCTCTCTGGCGTTCTCGTCTCTCTGGCTGTCTCTGTCTCTCCTGGCCTGTCGCGGCGCTGTGGAGGTCTCGGTCTCTCGTGCTGTCGCGGTCTCTCTTGCTTCGCGTCTCATGGCGGTCCGGTTCTTCGGGCTTCGCGGTCTCTTGGCTGGTCTGCGGTCTCTCTGTCGGTCGCCGGTCCTCTTGGCGGTACGGTCTCTCGGGCGGGTCCGTCCTCTCGGGCTTGTCGCGGTCTCATCTGGCGTCCGGTATCTGGCTTTCGCGGTCCTCTCTGGCGTCTCGGTCTCTCATGGCCTTGTCGCGTTCTTCTAGGCTTTCCTCAGTCTCTCTTGGCGTTCGCGGTCGCCTCTGGCGGTCGCGGTCCTCGCTGGATGTCGCGTATATCGGCTGTCCCGCCGTCTCTCTGGCGGGGCCGGTTCTCTGTCTGTCGCGTCTCTTCCTGTCGCTTGTCTCCTGGCCGTCGCGTCCTCTGGCTTCCTCCGTCCTCATCTGGCGGATCGCGGGTCTTTGGCGATCGCGGTTACTGTGCGGTGGCGGTACTCTCTGTCCGGTCCTAGTCTCTCTGGCGTCGCGTCTCTCGGCTGTCGCGGGTTCTCTCTGGCGTCTCGGTCTGTCTTGCTGTGCGGTCTTCTGGCGGTGCTGTCTCTCTGAGGTCGCGTATTCTGCTGTCGCGTCTCTCTGGCGGTGCTTTCTCCTCGGGCTTCCGGTCTCTCTGGCGGTCCGGTCGTCTGGCGGTCTCGTCTCTCTGCCTGTCGAGGTCATATGGCGGTGCGTATCTCTGATGTGCGGTCTCTTGGCGTCTCGGTCCTCTCTTGCCTGTCGCGGTTCTCTGGGTGCTGTCGAGGTCTATCGCGCTTCGGTCTCTCTGCTGTCGCGTCTCTCTGGCCCCCTGGCTCTGTCTCCTTCCTCTCTCCCCCCCTCCCTGTCCCCCCCCCCTCCATCTGGCCCCGTTTGGCCCTCCCTTCCTCTGCTTCCCTTGCCTTGCCGGTCTTGCTCTGGCCCTTGGTCAGCCCGCCGCTTCCCCCTCACGTCCTCTTTTTCGACATCCGTTCAAAGTCGGTGCACAATTCACACCCAGAAATAAAACGCTAATTATATGATTAGATGGAAGCGAGGGTGGGCTCGAGAGCTGGGACATCGTCGTTCAAATCAGAAAATGATCCTTAATAAAATACATTCAACTCAAGGTAACACCTATTGACAAAAAAACAGTTGAGGCAATTGACCTTTTCAGAATTGACAATTAGATGACCCAACTGAACTTGACCCCCGAGTTCTAGCCAAAATTATTGATTTTGGAACGAACTGGAACCGAGTTCATCGTTCGGTAACCCTAGAATGTATCGTTCGGTAACCCTAGAAGTATCGTTCGGTAACCTAGAATGTATCTTCGGTAAACCCTAGAATAATCGTTCGTAACCCTAGAGGTATCATCGTAACACCCTAGAATGTATTGTTTTTCTGTAACCCTAGAATGTATCGTTTTTTTCGCTAACCTAAATGTATCATTCCGGTACCCTAGAATGTATCGTTCGGTAAACCCTAAATGTATCGTTCGGTAAAACCTAAATGTATCATCGGTAACCCTAGAATTTATCGTTTCGTTAACCCTAGAATGTAATCAGCGGGAACCCTAGACTGGCTCGTTCGGTAACCTAGAATTAGTCGTTTCGGTAACCCTAAATGTTCGTTCGTTAACCCTAATTTAATCGTTTCGCTACCCTAGAAGTATCGTTCGGTAAATCCCTAGAATGTATCATTCGGTACCCTAGAATGTATCGTTCGGTAACCCTAAATGGTCATTCGGTAACCCCTAGACTTAATCGTTCGTGTAACCACCCTATAATGTAATCGTTTGGTAAACTCAGAAATGTATCGTGCGTGTAACCCTCCATTATCGTTCGGATAACCCTATAATGTATCCGTTTGTACTCCTATAATGTATGTTGGTACCCTAATGTATCTTTGGTAAACTCTAGAATGGATCGTTCGATAACCCTAGAATGTATCGTTTGGGTAACTCTAGAATGTCTCGTTCGGTACCCTCCAATGTATCTTGTTAACCCTAGAAGTATCGTTTGGTAACTCGAGAATAATCGTTCGGTAACCCTAAATGTTTTTTTTTTTTTTTTTATCGTTCGGTAAAACCCTATAATGTATTGTTTCGGTAACCCTAGAATGTAGCGTTTCGGTAACCCTAGATTTTCGTTCGGTAACCTAAATGATCGTTCGTAACCTAGAATGTAATCGTTTTGCTACCCCCCCCGAATCGTATCATCGTTTCAATAACCCTCAGATTTACTTTTTTACAGTTTACTAACCCTCGAATTACCTTTGATTTTTCGGTAATACCCTCAAGGTATCGTTCGTTTTCGTAAGCATCGAATATAAGGATCCTTTCGCTAACCCTAGAATGTATTATTTCGCTACCACTCGGATGTAAGCCTTGATTTTCGGTAACCCGCAAAAAAGTACGTTCATTTTTCGTATCCCTCAAATTATCGTCTCTATTTTGCTAACCCCTCGAATTACATTCTGGTAACCCTCTAATTAGCCGTAACCTGGAATGTAGCTTGAGTAAAACTGACAATTGCCTGCTTCGTGTTAGGAAGTGTTTTAAACAGGTTTTGGTGACAGTGACATGTTCCCCGACCATTTTCCCAGGTGTCCACACCATTTACGAGTAAGTTTAACCATTGGTTGTTTATCTGTAGAAGTGTTTTTGAATATCACGCTCCTTGACTTAATGGGTCCGAATTCGAATGTCAACTTTTTACTGAAGTTCAAAATTAGAAAACAGACTGAACTTTTATGACGTTCGCCCTCGTTAGTGACAATGCTCAGGAAATTGTTGAGTTCAAGGATTGTGTGAAGAATGACACACAATTGGTGTTTATTTGAGATAGACACAACTAATAAGAAGATAGTTGCAATAAATATAACTTAAAGTCCAGAGTGTCAAAAAGTCCCTGAAGGAGTTTCAGAGTACGTGAATAGTACTTTCCTTCGGTGGTGTAACTAGGATCACGGGGCCCCCAGCAAAGACCCAGAAAGTCTAGGATGGGGCCCTATCTGTACTCCCCTCATCCAATGTGGTTTTCTGTTTTTTTCATGTGTCATAGTTTAAAATAAGAAGATGGGAACCCCATATTTTTGGTTTGGTTCCCGCACCCACCTTCGTGCTCCCCCCGGTCGTAACTCCCCTGTTTCCCTATTGATATATTCCTATATTTATTTATATAGTATCAGTTATGGTATGATTCCAATTTTATAGCTAGCAACACACTGATGACATATCTACTGTATATTACTGTTATACTGATGACATATCTACTGTATACACTGATTATAAACGGATGACATAGCAAACCTGATTATAAAACTGATAACATATCTAAACAAACACTGATTATAACTGATAACCTGCTAAACCTGATATAACTGATGACGTAGCTACTGTCTACACTGATTATAACTGATGAACTAGCTAACCACTGATTTAACTGATAACATAGCTAACACTGATTTATAACTGATAACCTAAGCTAAACCCTCGATTAACTGATGACCATAGGCTCTGTAACACTGTTATTAACTGGTGACAGAGCTAAACACGATTATAACTGATGACCTAGCTAAACACTGATTTATACTGATGACATAGCTAATACTGATTATAACTGATAACCTAGCTAAACACTGATATAACTATAACATCGCTAAACAACTGATTATAACTGATACATAGCTAAACCGGCTTATAATGACAAATAGCTAACACTGATTTACTGATGACATAGCTAAACACTGATTATACTGATAACAATAGCTAAACACCGTTAAGTACTGATACATAGTAAACACCGTTATAACTGATTACTAGCTAAACACCGATTATACTGATGACATAGCTAAACACCGTGATTAACTGATGAACATAGCTAAACACCATTATAACTGAGACATAGCTAACACCGATTATATGAACTGATGCATAGTCAACAACCGATTATACTGAGACCATAGCTAACCCGATTATAACTGATACATAGCTAAACCCCGATTATACTGATACATAGCTACAACACTTAATTAGACTGAGGACATAGCTAAACACTGATTATAACTGATGACATAAGCTAACACCGATTATAACTGATATCATAGCTAACACTGATTTAACTGATATAGCAAACACTGATGTAACTGCATGACATAAGCTAAAACACTGATTACAACTGATGGACATACTAAACACTGATTATACTGATGACATAGCTAAACGCCGAGTATACTGATGACATCTAAACCCCGATTATAACTGATGACCATAGCTAAACACTGATATAACTGATAACATAGCTAAACACTGAGTACTAACTGATGACATATCTAAACACGGATTATAACTGATATAGCTCCACTCTAATTCTAACTTATCATAGCTAAACACTGATTATAACTGATGGACATGCTATACACTGATTATAACTTATGACATAGCTAACACTAATTATAAACGGATGACATAGCTAAACACTGATTATAACTGAACATACTAAACACTGATTATAACTGATACATAGCTAACCACTGATTATTAATTGAGATGGCAGTTCGCGGACCCGAACCTGGCTCCGGTTCCTCGGATTTATCACGTCCGCGAACGTCGGATATGCGTATTTCCGGTGTTCCGCTTCCGACTTCCGAACCGCGGATTTTTTTTGTAACGAAAATGTTCGAATACGAGTATCTCCGTAAATTACGAGAATCCGCCGATCTTTCCGGGCCGAAACGCGAAATCCTCGTAATTACGAGGGATTCTCGTAATTACGAGAATTTCGGAAAAACGAGACATCTTTGTAAATTCAAATTTTGGGGCTTATTTTTCAAGACGAGCATAGCCACATGACCCAAATAGCTCATGGCAGCTAACATATTATTTCCAGCCCCCTGGTAATAAAAGGCTGCTTCCCAGGCGACAGTTTGTCATGTTTTGGATTGTGTTTAGTGAGACCTGACAGTGATGAGTTGGAGAGATATTTTTTGCTCTTTTTGAGCTTTTTGATCTTTCCTGTGTTGATCAGTGTGGTTGTTAGCACTTGGTTGTTACCCACCCCGTATTCACACATCTTGAACCAACATTCCTTTTAAGGACTAACTTGGGATTGACCCACGTCCTTTTAAGGACTAACCCCCCTGTAAGAGTCCTTTTGGACAAATTTTGTGTTAGACTTTTAGAGGTCTAGGGGTCCTGTTTTTTTGTTTGTCTTTCTTGTATCTGTGTGTCGCTCTGTGTGTTGTGTCGCTGACGTGCTGCCTTTGCAGCAATCAGCGCTTTTTGCTGTCTGATCTGCTGTTTTCTGTCAGTTTTGTCGTGGTCCTTTTGTGCTTTTTAGTGTAAAAAAAAAGAAAAAAAAAAAAAAGCTTTGTTGTTTTATTTTTTTCTTCTGTGTTGTTTTGTTGCTTTGTCTTTTGGTGGTTTGTGTGTGGTGTGGTGTGTATAGTATATATATATATAGATTAATTTTGGGGGGATACTTGGGGGAGGGAAAATGCCTGGCAGGCAAGAGTGAGCCCCAGGAGAGGTGCTTCTTGCACGAGTGGAGGAAGGAGAGGGAGAGGAGAGGAGAGCCTACTGAGGCTCTGGCCAGGAGCTCCCTGCCCTCGCAGGGCAGCCGGGTTACCTGCCATATTTTTAGGGGTAGCCCGGGCTAATGGCTATCCCTTCGTCAAGGAAGGCGGGGTAGTAAATTGGATTACCCAGCCTTCTCATCCATCCACCTCCTCACAGGCACAGAGCAGCCTGAGCTGCTACTGTAGATACTGTGGCCTGCTCCTTCCTCACCTGAGGCTCTACTGTGGGCATGAACCGGATCCGCTCTAATCAGGAGTTCGTTCCCACATGGCCGTCCTTCTGGTAATCTGAGGAGAGTCTCCGGATATGTTTTCGCACACTAGTGTGGGGCTAGTGGTGCTTGAGGGGAGCTGTGCACTGATTCAGCACATTCTTTCTGTCGGGCCCTCGGCGAGTAAAGTGCTCAGTGCACAGTGGACAGGAGGCTGACGATGTCACGCAGCATCTGTGACAGCCAGGGGACTAATGCGGGGGTGAGGTTTCCAGATGCTGCTGCTGTTAGTGATGCACCTCCCCCCCCAAGGTTTTTATTGATGAGTGAAGTGGACATGATGTCCCGATCGTCCATGTGTGCCCTCTGTGAGAGCGGATGAGGATGTGTCTCTGAGGGAATGTCCTCAGAGCCATGAGCACGATCCGTAACCCCAGAGGCAGGACTGTTTGCAGGGGCGGGGCAGAGGCGTAGCACCTAGTGGTGTCACGTTGAGGATACGCACCAATGAGATCTTGTGCCAGTACCCCAAGCAGCGGTGACCTCTGCCTCCGAGTCCTTGTCGGTGGCTCAGCGGGTGGGAGTTCTTCTCACGGCTCCAGTGACAGCACTTGCAGTGTGCAAAGTTTGCCTGCAACGTGTTAGCCGTGGGAAGACCCTCAATTTGGCACCTCTATGAGAGACATATGGATCGGCACCCCACTTGCCCTGTGGAGCAGTCGACATGGGAACGTGCAGGCACCCCCACTCCCTACCTTGTGCCCTATCCACCTTCCTCCGTCCTCCCCCTGCACGGCCGCCCCATGTCAGCTGCCTTCCTCGGTGGAAGTTAGGGAGGAGAGGCATCCTTTGGCCCGCCGCAACGCGGTGGTTAGAGGCCTCTTGACCTGCTGCTGGAGCCTCAGCTAAAAGGCATCTCTCTTCCCCAGTTGTTTGGAGCTGATGCAGAAACTGTCCCCCGAAAGAAGAGACATTCCCCCAACCAGCGTCTCATGCGCTTAGACAAACTCCGGGCGGTGGCAGGGCTCCCTTTTCATCCTGGTAGACGTTGCACTTTCAGGGATTATTGTGGCTTTGGCACACCACAAGTGGCCTGTCCCCTGGCCGTATTTACTTGCCCCGAGGCAGTACCAGCCCTGCACGACCATCCGCGGCATATATCTGCTTCGCTGGGACCCACAGTGTGGTCAGTGTGTCCACCTTCCTATGGACGCGTGGGTCCAGCAATCACGGCCATGGGCGGTATGCTTCCTTTACCGCCCAATGGGTGTCCTCGGCTAGCCGGCATAGAAGCAGCACGGAGGCGCAAGTGGGAGATGGTGGTACCACCACGCATTGGGTACGCCAGTCTCCCCCCCCCCTCCTCATCCGGTCCCCTCTTTCCGGACAGCTTCCGTGCCCCCCCAGAGCCTAGCTTCTGCCAGCGAGACGGTGCCATGCAGTGTGCAGCTTGTGTGCCTCGTGATAGGAGCCACACGTTGCCGAGTTGCTGGCAGCACTGCAAGGGCAGTTGAGCGGTGGCTGACCCCACACCACCTCGCATATGCAAGGTCCGTGTTGAACAATGCCACCAATATCCTGTCTGCCCTTCGCATGGGCGAGTCACACCAATGTTCCTTGCCTGGCACACACTTGTCTCAACATGGTCGTCCATCGGTTCCCCTCACCAATACCCTGGTCTCCAGAGGTACTGAGATGGCTAGAGGGTTCCATCAACTTCAGGCGGGTCTACACGGCCACAGCTCGTCTTGCCGAGTTTCAGCAGCCGAATGGTCTGTTCCCGCGAACCGCCTGATTGTGACGAACCCCCCACCCGCTGGGAACTCTAGTCTTAATGAGGCTGCTGAGGCCTGCGTCAGCAGAGGCAGCCATCCTAGACTTAACTTGTATGCGAGTACTAGGCAAGATCAGGCTCTGGGGACTTGGGTTTGCTTGTTACCCAGCAGTGGCTGCTGATTAGAGATGCCTGCCGTGTGGCTCGCGCCATTTGAGGAGGCCACCAGGATGTAAGCCGCAATGATGCCACCATTGCGCACCATGCCCACTTGTTTTCCTCCTTGAGCACCTCTGCGCGCCTACTCCGCGGGCACTCGCTGTCGAGAGCAGCACTGGAAGAGGAGACCGCCGACAACCACTACACCCCACAAACCCGAGTGCTTTCCGAGCCCGAAACATCACTGTCAGAGTACCGTCGATGATGATGATGGGATTTAGGGTGACTGGACCAATGGGAATAGTGGGCCAGCCTCTATGGGACATCCCTCAACCCTCCCAAGTATCCGACATGGTCTATTCTGGTGGGGAGAGGTTGACCCGACTACTACTGTCCTCATTGTACAATCGAGGAACATGGGGTCCCTGCGGCAGGCAGTTTGCTGGGCGCATTTGTCTTCTTTCAATGCTGCAAATGCCTTCGCAAGGACCCCATATTAAGTCCTCAAAATAGAAGGAGGCAGTTACTGGGTGGGCCACCTTATAGAATCCCCCCCCCCCCCCCCCCGCTATCGATGGTAAAGTGTCGTATTTTATCCCCCGCACTCAGAGGGCAGGTCGAAACTGCAACACTATGGGCGACACTGCTAATGCTAACTGCGACAGTTGCCATTGTTCTGCCTTCCCCGTGCTTGGCAGGCCTCAGCACCTATTGGGGATCACAGAGGGCTCACTCCCCCTGTGCCTGACAGGAGGAGCAGCAGTACTGGAGGCTGCCTCAGCGCCAACTTCAGGCTTTTCCTTCCAATCACAGTGGTGTGTAGGTATATGGTACGTGTGTGTAGGTATATGGTACGTGTGTGTATGCATATGGTACGTGTGTGTATGCATATGGTACGTGTGTGTATGTATACGGTACGTGTGTGTAGGTATACGGTACGTGTGTGTAGGTATACGGTACGTGTGTGTAGGTATACGGTACATGTGTGTAGGTATATGGTACGTGTGTGTAGGTATGTGTAGGTATACGGTACGTGTGTGTAGGTATACGGTACGTGTGTGTAGGTATACGGTACGCGTGTGTAGGTATGTGTAGGTATACGGTACGTGTGTGTAGGTATACGGTAAGTGTGTGTAGGTATACGGTACGTGTGTGTAGGTATACGGTACGTGTGTGTAGGTATATGGTATGTTTGTGTAGGTATACGGTACGTGTGTGTAGGTATACAGTACATGTGTGTAGGTATATGGTACGTGTATGTGACGTGGTGTTGGAATGATTTTCATTCATGTGATCACAGTAATGTATACTAAAACCCCTTTGTAGTATGCCAGTGTGCAGATAATATGATATTGTATGGGGCCTAGGAATGTGCATTGATTATCTTTTCTATGTTTATAATGTATGCCAGTGTGCAGATAATATCATATTGTATGGGGCCTAGGAATGTGCATTGATTATCTTTTCTATGTTTATAATGTATGCCAGTGTGCAGATAATATGATATTGTATGGGGCCTAGGAATGTGCATTGATTATCTTTTCTATGTTTATAATGTATGCCAGTATGAAGATAATATGATAATGTATGGGGCCTAGGAATGTGCATTGATTATCTTCTCTATGTTTGTATAAATGTTTTGACCAGATCAGTAGCACTTCCGCTAAATGTAGTTGTAAATTAGCCTAATTGGAGTGCTTCCACAATTCTTGTATTGTATGTATTTACTGTAATATAGACTGTTACATAGACTGTTACACTGATTGTTATATAGATTACTACATAGACTGTTACATAGACTGTTACATAGACTGTTACATAGACTGTTACACTGATTGTTATATAGATTACTACATAGACTGTTTCATTTACTGTAATATAGACTGTTACATAGACTGTTACACTGATTGTTATATAGA
>CM033477.1:166032229-166059170 GCA_019447015.1 Hymenochirus boettgeri | reverse complement strand
CCTAGGAATGTGCATTGATTATCTTTTCTATGTTTATAATGTATGCCAGTGTGCAGATAATATGATATTGTATGGGGCCCAGGAATGTGCATTGATTATCTTTTCTATGTTTGTATAAATGTTTGACCAGATCAGTAGCACTTCCACTAAATGTAGTTGTAAATTAGCCTAATTGGAGTGCTTCCACAATTCTTGTATTGTAAGTCCTAAATGTTCTCCCTATAGGAGAACGCTCGGGACTGTGTGCTTTCCTCGGCCGCTGCAGACTTCTCTATAGGGAGTGTACCGTGGCCGATACTGTCGGATCCGATGGTATCGGGACTTTATCGATACTGTGTATACCTAGCTTGAGGATCCAATTGATATTAATCATGTACATTTCACATACATTATGTATACAAATTCATTATCCTCTTGGTATTGAAGTCTTCAGAGCTCCTTGATGAACAGATGGTAAGACTACATGTTATTGGAGTCTATAAAATGCTGGAGTCACTACATATGCTTGAGGTGATATTTTTATGGCATCATTAACTGACATCCATCTTTATACTGACCATTATTATTGGACACAGTTAAAGATCATTCAAAACTTTCAATGTCACTGGTCAAATTCTGGATGTTGAAATATCAAACACTTAGAGATAATGGCTTTAAAAATGGCAGCGTGATGCCTTAAAAAGCTTATTTCATAATTAGGTAAAATAAATTTTTTAAAATATAACCTAACTTTGAATATAAAATTACTATTAACACTGAACACTGAAACAGTATTATTTTATACATTTTTAATTCTAATTAATTTTGATTTGTTCAAACCCAACTGGCAGATTAATTCACAAGACCAATTACAATACAATTCAAATAACCTACTAGTGTTTGAACTGATTTGCAAAATTAACCTTAATCACTAAAGGTTTGATAAAAGATTTTAAAGGAAAAAATCAAAAGACCTGTAAATTGTGATGTCTAAACTCTCCCAGAATAAATTCATTGGGAGGTTCAATGACTAATGCCATTGTTATTATATGTCCATTTATGTATTTATATTTTTGGCCCCTTGTACAGCTTTTCGTATTCTAATATTGTACAGCACTTTGTATATAAATAAACATATACATACATACTGTATAATCTGTATTGTTATAATGTACAGCCCCTTACATTCCTACTATCCGGGAACCAGCCACCAAGTATAGGGTATCTATATATCTAATCATGAAATCTACCCTTACATCCTACCTATCCGGTAACCAGGCACATGTATGCTGTACTTATATATCTATATATGATAAATCTACCCTTACAATCCTACTATCCGGTAACAGCAGCCACGTATATGCGTATTTATATATCTATATATTATTAAATCTACCCTTGAATCGCTACCTATCGGTAAACAGCACAGTATTATGGTATATCTATATATCTATATAGATCAATCTACCCATGAATCCTACCTATCGGTAACCGCACAGTATATTGGAGGATCTATTATGTAGATATATAAATCTACCTTACTACCTACCTAATCCGGTTAACCAGCACAGTATATGGTATCATATATCTAATAAACTACCCTACATTGCCTACCTATTAACGGTAACAGCACAGTAATGGTTATATCTATATATGGATAAAATCTACCCTTAATCTTACCTATCCGGTGTAACAGCACAGATATATGGCTAAATATCTATATATGATAAATCTACACCTTACATCCTACCTAATCGGTAAACAGCCACAGTATATGGTACTAAGTATCTTATATATGATAAAATCTACCCTTTAGCTCCTACCTTATCCTACGGTAACCAGCACAGATATGGCTATCCTATTTATCTATATATGTAATCTCACCTTACATTCCTACCTCATAGGTTAACCAGCACCAGTATATGGTATCATTTATTCATATATGATAAATATACCCTAAGCACCTATCGGTAACCCGCACAGTATATGGTATTATTATATGATAATGATACCAAACTACCCTTTACATCCCCTATCACGGTAACCAGCACAGTATATGGGTATCTATATATCTATATATGGATAAATCTACCCTTACATCCTACCTAGTCGGTAACCAGCCAGTATATGTATCTAATATCTATATATGAATATCAATCTACCCTACATTCCGTACCTATCCGGTAACCAGCAAGCAGATATAGGTTTACTATATCTATATATGATAAATTACCCTACATCCTACCTACGGTACCAGCACAGTATATGGATAGATCTATATATGATTCATCTACCCTACATCCTACCATATCGTGAGTAACCAGCCAGTTATCTGGTATCTATATATGAGAAATCACCCTTACATCCTACCTATCTCGTGTAACCAGCACAGAGTCATGATATATGTATATATGATAATCTAACCCTTACAATCTCACCTATCCGGTACCCGCACAGTATTATGTGTATCTATATATGATAAAACCTACGCCTTACATCCTACCTATCGCGGTACCCAGCCACAGTATGTAATGTGTGATTGCTATAATGATGAAATCCTAGGGCGGTGCGATTTACAATCACTACCTAATCGGTAACCCAGCACAGGTTAGTATTTATATCTATATTGATAAATCTACCCTTAATCCATACCTATCGGTAACCAGCACTATTTATAGTACTATATATATAATATGATAAATCTAACACTTACATACACCTATCGTGGTTAACCAAGCACGTATATGATATATAATCTATAATGCATAAATCCTACCCTACACTCCTACACTATCGGTAACAAGCACAGTATGATATTGTATATCTATATATGAAAATTACCCGTACATCCTACCCCATCCGGAACAGCAACACAGATATGTATCTATATATCTAAATGTAGATACCCTTACATCCTAGCCTATCCAGGGTAACCAGCACAGTATATGGTATCTCTATTGAACTATATATGTAAAATCTACCTTACAGCCTACCTATCCTGGTAACCAGCACAGTATATGGTACTATATATCTATATATGATAAATTACACCTTACATCCTACTATCCGGTAACCAGAACAGTATATGTATCTATTATATCTATATATGATATCTACCTAACTCCTATGAACCCACATGTACTATATATATGTATCACTACCTCCCATCTACTATCGGTAACACCCCGCACAGTATATGCTTGTTTTATTTGCACTGATACGTCTCACTTCAGCACTTATACCCATTACATTGTATCTGTATGTTACCCACGTAACTAGATTGTAAGCTCTACGGGGCAGGGACCTTTCCTCTAGCACTTATATATGTATTAAGTACTGAACTATTTATGTATTTATAGATTTGTCGTATTTTGATATTGTACAGGGCTACGTCCCTAAGTGGCTCTATATAAATAAACTATACACATAAATTCAAGAAACGTGCCATGGCCCCTATTGAGAAGCATTATACCCATGGAAAAAACCAAATATTACTTATCCACCCAGGATTTCCTCAATTTCAGATATCAAAGAATAAAGAGGCTGATGCTGAAATTAACAATTCTACAAGCCAAGGAATACCAGACCACACTGTGGCATAAACCACTCTACCTAAAACTGGCTGCGTTTGGAAACCATGCAGATTGGACTAGTAAAGGAATTACCACAATTGGGCAAGTGATATAAGGGGCAACTTAGTGAAAAAAAAACCTGTCTTGCACTACAATGTATAGATCACTTAGTATAAGCTGCCTTACTTTCATGTTGCGTTTGGCTTCGTTTCTTCACACTGGCAGAAGTTTGTACCAAGCTGTGTAGTCCCCCCCCTCTCTGTCTAGTCCCCTCAAGCAGTGGACGGGCTGTATACAGAGTCCGCGCATGGTCAGTTGAAAGGACTTTAATAAAGTGCTGACCATCCTGTTGACCCCTCCCTTCCAGAGCTAGACTGCAAGCAGTCAAAGTGTGGAATACAAGTAGCAATATGCTGAAGGGAGGGGCAGAGGGGATGAGAGGAGGACAAGTGGTGCTGAGATTCTTTACAAGTAAGTTACTAAAACTCTGCCTGTTCCTGTTCTCTAACTTTGCAATTGTTATTTATTTGTACCTAAAGTTCATATCTCTCCCCCTGACCTTAGCTGAGATCATAATCACTGAGACAAGAGTCAGTGTAACAGCAGCTTGTAGATGAGAGACCTTCACAAACAGTGACACTGCTGTTATCCTGAAACATTTCATTTGCTTAGTCTATATATTCATAGATTGCACTGTATGTTCTGTTGGTATATCGTCTATTACTGATTATTACATATACTGTATTAGTGTTCCATTGTGAGTCACTGGGTTTGTATGTATATAGATTTTTTTTTTTTTGTGGGGGGGGAGTGTTTAGTAGGTGTTATAGTGTGTTATGCTCATATTGCTGGGTTAATGGTTTATTGATTTGTGTTTAGCACTACACGATTTGACTATGTGGTGTACATGGTACTTAAGTGTGGGTGAAGGAGTATGTACAGTACTGCATGGGAGGTATCTGGTGGTTGGGATGACTTATGGATCACATTAGAAGGAATTTAAAAAAAACTATTTTCTCACTATAATTGCCCTTTAACAATCAACTACTCCCATTCAAAGCCCTACCCATAACATACAACCTACCACATCCTATAGATTCCAGTATCTGCAATTTAAGGTTCACACACACGTACGATTTAGGTGCAGTCCTCGGACCCCTGATCTGACCACACACCCATGCTGAATGGCCGTTTCGGCCGCTAGTCACGCATGTGTATGCGTCAGAGCTCTGCTGCAAAATCGTCCACGTGTACAAACATTAAAGGGGAACTGTGTCTCCCAACAATTTTTAAATAAAAGGCCAGGTTCCTACCTTTAAATGAGCCACAAACCACCTTCTCTACGTGCTGCACAGCCCAAGATATGAAGAAATCACTGATCAGAAAGTTAGGGGTGGGAGTTTCTGAGTATGCGGTCATACTACTTCCTCCTTCTAATCTGTGGTTGGCACACTGCTCCGTGCAGGAGAAGGACGAGAAGAAAAAAGTAAGTGAATTAAGGAGCGAAGGGATGGGCCAGAGGGGTTTATAACTTATAATTTCTATATTAGCACCAAGCTACCTAGCACACTTGTCCTAAATGGCAATCACCAGATGCAGACTGGTGAAAAAAAGGACTTTGCGTCATCTTAATCTATAATAAAAACATGCAAGAAGCACTTACTCTGAGGTATGTGTGTTGCTATTAGAAAAAAATGCCTCCGCACAACCACAAATCAAATGATCTATTAGTACAGTTAGCACCTACCCAGGTGCCGGGGTAAGGGTTTAATATAATCAAAAGTCCTAAAAAACAACACTTCCTGAACGAAACCAGAAGGCTATAAGACCCTAGTGTGAGTACTCAGACTATTAATACAAATTTAGGACACAGCCAGCAACTAGTATTGGTCTCTTCCCTGTTTTACTGGACAATACTCCCCTTTAGAAATGATTTTAGAATGCACAGCACTTTGATATATGTGTGAGGGGCTTAACAGGTTTTGGAAAGGGTTTAATAAACTTTGTGCTTTTGTGACATACTAAATTGTAGTGTCTAAATGTGTATTAATAGTGAGTGCTACACTAGGGTCTTATAGCCTTTTGGATCATTCAGGAAGTTTGTTTTTAGGTGTGTGTGTTGCTGCAGCCTTCAATACTATACTTTTTGCTCAGGCTGAACACGGACCAGACTATTTTCCCCATACAAAACTGTATACGCATACCAACTGTCAAACTATTCCAACTACAGCAAAACTGCTTACAGAAGAAACAGTTTATTGCAGCAAGGCACTTGATTGACAGCTTGAAATGTAAGATGGTTCGACTGGATATCTAAATAGGATGCAGATCAACAACAAAAAAAATGGTTGAGAGATAGAGAGAATTCAAAAATTCTGGCGTAAAACTATTCTGTCTATACACTGTCTCATATATAGATACCCCCGAAGGCAGTGTACAATAAACCTTTATACAGACATAGGAAATGACGAACAAATGCAATACTATAAATGATATTAACACTACGGACCACTAACTGCCCCATCCAGACCATACTATTATAGTTTAATGCATATAACACAATAAGAAGCTAACATCCGATTGGTGCTGCAGTTTATCACACAGTATATTCTTTTGTGCTCCACTTACCTGGACGACTTGATCCATAAGGTTTCCAAGGTGTTAGGCCTCCATCATCATCTCCCCCACGCCGTGGTCCTCTGTCATCATCCGCACCACGCCTTGGTCCTCTGTCATATCCGCACCACGTTAGGACCTTGTCATCATCACCTCCCCGCCAAGATGCACGATCATCATCCATAGCCCTTCTGTGGTGTGCGGTTTCATCAAAGCCCCGTTTAGGGCCACGATCCTCATCAAGCCCCCGCGAGGGCCTCGATCCCATCAAAGCCCCTGCGAGGGCCACGGTCTTCATCAAAGCCCTGCGAGGGGCCACAGGTCTTCATCAAAGACCCTGCGAGGGCCACGGTCTTCATCAAAGCCCCTGCGAGGGCCACGTCTTCATCAAAGCCCCTGCGAGGGCCACGATCCTCCTCAAAGCCTCGCCTGGGACCCTCTGTCATCCTCAAAGCCACGCCTAGGACCTCTGATCCTCAAGCCACGGCGAGGACCCCTGTCATCCTCAAAGCCACGGCGAGGACCCCTGTCATCTCCAAAGCCACGGCGAGGACCCTGTCATCCTCAAAGCCACGGCGAGGACCCCTGTCATCCTCAAAGCCACGGCGAGGACCCTGTCATCCTCAAAGCCACGGCGAGGACCCCTGTCATCATCCATGCCACGGCGGGGGGGCCCTGTCATCATCCATGCCACGGCGGGGACCACTGTCATCATCCATGCCACGGGGGGACCACTGTCATCCTCAAAACCACGCGGGGGCCCTCTATCATCATCCATGCCACGGCGGGGCCCTCTATCATCAGTCAAATCCTCTCCTGGGAGCTCGATCATCATCAAAGCACGTTTTGGCGCTCGATCAACATCAGGTTCTTGCCTTGGACACGATCCTCATCTCCACCGCGCCAAGAACTCCTTCCTTCTTCCATGTCACGTTGTGGACCCCTTTCTTCCAAATGCCGACTAGAAACCCGATCATCCTCTTTTCTTGCAGCTCCTGTGTGGAGACATCTTTCTCCTGAAAGGCTAGAGTCATCTTGACCCGGCGCCCAATCCCCTAGGGAAAAAAATCCAAAGTTACCCAGAAGCCTCAACAAACATGGACGGTCCGATTAAGGAAGCAGATTATTCCTTATTAACAGAAATAACCATTCGATTGTCCGAGTCCCTAACAATGCATTACTTTTCTGGAGGCACTTGCTTGCGTTCACCATCCGCCTCTGGCCCTCGTCTCCAACCACTGCCCTCTTCTCGTTCTCCCCCGCGTGATGATGTGTCTGAGGGAAAAAAAAAAAATTGTTTAAAGGTCTATATCATGGAGATGAGAGACGCTAGCGCAATCGTGATAGATACTGAGAACAACTTTCTGAAAGTGTATCGGTGCTCTCCTTTCCTCTTCACGTCGCCTTCACGCTCTTCAATTCGAGCTCCTCTGGCGTTTCTTTCTCCTGCCTCTCTTCTAGTTTTTTTATTCGCTCTTGATATTCTTGCTGTTCGGCTTCTCGCTTTCATTCTCGATTTCTCCCTTCTTCACGTTCTGCCACATGGATTAAAACAAAAATATAAAAAGGAAAGAGGCACTTAAAAGGGCAACTAAAGCAACGAACAACAACTGAAACCAGAAGGCGAGGACAACTGAAATAAAACCAGTAATCGTGTCTACCTTTCATTTTGATACGGTGTTGTGGGAAATTTACCTAAATATCATATGGTTTGTGCTTTACTTCCCAGCATTCTAGTATCACACAGTTTGGTCAATGACCCTTATATGTTCTGCACATCTCAGTCCTTAGCTACGGCAGAAATGTTACAGTTGGTCACACCCATAAAAAAGCTGGGTACACACCTAGCGATTTTTCCTCCTGACCGACCGTTCGTACTTTCGAACGGTCGGCAGGAGGAAGGACTGTCGTGCGGCAAAAGCAGTCGCGTCCGATAGTCACGGACGATCGTGCGGGCCATAGAGGACCGCACGATCGGACGAGGTTTTCCACCCTGTCCGATCGTCTTTGTCCGTTGGACGAACGGTCGATCGGACATGGGCACATTCGAATGCGATAATTTCGGTCCGATCGACCGATACACAACTATCAGTCGATCGGACGAAAATCTAATCGTGTGTACCCAGCTTAATAATATTAGCCAATCATTTACAGGACAGATAAAGAAGGACGCATGGTGACTGAGGTCGGGAGGTGTGGTCTGACACTGCACATACACACAGATACTTCATCCAGGCTTTGATTAATCTAATACAATTACTGAAGTGGGTTTATAGCTATTGGGGTTTAAGGGGGTTGTTTTTCAGATTCTGGAGTATAAAAAATTGGGTTTGTTAATTCTCCTTTAGGAGTTTACGGAAATACAGCATTATAAGTTCACCTTCTTTAAGCATTTATCCAAGGTAACAAACCTTAACCAATACCGTAGCAAGTAAAAAAAACACCCACTATAAATATAAACATTTCACTCTAGTACTTGGCAAAGCGAGGGCACAGAAAATGCATTTGGCTCACAAATATGGAAGCAGGAAGTGTGCCAACAAGAATGTAGGACAGCAATGCCAGTTTACACAATGCAGTCTAATGAGTAACTGTTGTATAGACATTAGGTATTGGTCATTTATATTGTCACAAAATTGTTTAAATGCCATCAATATTGTTACACACAATAGCTATAAAAATTACTGCTTCGAGAATATGGATCCCCCACTGTTCTAAGAGAAACAAACAGCTGTTTAGAAGTATCTGTGTTCCCAAGGCAAACACGGACCAAGCACTGGCCCTTTGTTCTCCTTGGTATTTGTTTAGCACCGGAATGGAACCCGCCATCAATCGCCATGATAACAGGTTCGAACGGTGCATATGATTGGAGAGTTGGAGAGAAGGCGAACAGAAGCCATCTGAAACATTACTAAACCGGGACCTCAAGATTTTAGATTATAAATCAGTTGCCAAGTTTTGATCAACACACAAAAAACAAGTCAGTCTTGGTATGTTTGATATTAAATACGTGATCCTTGATTCGGAATACGTGAACTTTAATACGGGAGGAAATAGCGATACACCAGCCCTCAATTTAGTATTAAAAATAATCGGAAAATTGATGCGGAAACTCGAAAATCACTTGCACGCGAAGAAAGTTATTTATATAATATATAGTGTCCCCCAGACCATTTCCCAGGTCCTGGCGTTTACACAACTTACTATTGCTATTTAAACCTTAAATTTAATCGGAGATTTGGGCTTTAGGTCTCGCATTGACGTCTATGGTTCTGGGTTCGTACGTTTTCAAAAACCTGAACGGACTGTGCGATTCCTTTCGTCTCTAGTTAGAAACTTTGCGGTCTTTTTTCAACGTGTTCAAAGTTCAAACCGCTTTGACCAAACGATACCTTTATTAAGCTGCTCCTCTCTTATTCTCTCCGTCTCTCTTTCCTTGTCCTGAAACGAAATTCCTCCCTCTTCCTTGCGTAATCTCTTTCGTTCTCTAAACGGGCTTTTTTTTCTTCCGCAAGTCCTCCTGGAACGCTTTAACTTCTCTGCAGAACAGAAAGCGTCGGGTTTTTAGAAAAACATCCAAAGGTCAATTCAATTGCCCTTGTTTTAGTAACGAAGAGGTTTTGGCAGTGCCCACCCCATTAGGCATGCATGCATATATAATCAATGACTCACCCACATACCGGAACATTATGTTTGGTGTTGACCCTTAGGAGTCCAAAAGCTTTGGCAACAGTGGGATATGGGTCTGTTATACAAATTGTCCTTATCCTTAAAGTAAAGTAGGTCATACACATGCAGTAAAATCCATACACAGCCCCGACCAAACACATGGGTGAGCGTATCAGCTGACGGGAAATTCCGCACTGGTTTGGCTGCCCATTCACCTGGTCGGACCTGTTGGTAATTCATGGCCGATTGTGCGATTCATTATGGGACTGCACCAATTGGTGGGTGAACTATCGCCGTGACAGACATCATTTGTCCTGGGGACGAGCGCTCGGTCAGTAACAAAGTCCTTTGTGTGTACACCATTTAGTGGTAAGAAAGGAAGACAATTGTCTGGGTTAAGAGGGTGGTCTTGCTGTTTCTATACCACGTCTTCTCCACTGGCTATTTTAGCACTTCATACGTGTTGGGTTTACTTAGATAAATGGTTAAACTCGACACGTTTAGTACGACGTCTGCTGCAGGATATGGGGATTTTGTTATTCACTGAAAATCCTTTCTCCGAGGCCACCAGGGGGACTAAGGCACAATGGTGGTTAAGTTACACCCCCCAGAGTAGACACTTGGGAAAAAATAAGAAGGCTCCTCCCTCTAGGGGTATATAAACATTCACAGGAAGCCTTCCTTCAGTCTTTCAATTGTCTGCCTCGGGGCTACAACAGCAATTAAGGCGTTTTTTACAAGACCTGCTTGCTCTATGTTGCAAGTTTTTCTAGCCATTTCTCATATTCTCATCCCAAAATGAGAAGCAATAGGTTTAGTACGTCTGCTCCTTTGGCTTACCCCACTTTGATCGGATTCGGATAGGATTCTTAAAGACCAAATAATGTTTGTGCGCCAAATCCAACAGAGCTCACAAAGTAAGCCAAGATGTTATCGTTGGGGAATAATCTAGCACTGGAATGGAACCCAATGCAGAAAAATCCTTACCACAGGTTACGAACAGTGCATGGGGCCTGGGAAAGATTTTTATTATAAACTATTTATTTCCACTGGAACACTCATTCATTTTTTAAAAAACAGAGCTGATGGTTTGCCAACTCCAGCCGGATGTAAACATATCTGATCCAATTACAAAACAATTCTCCTAACATAGGGCCGGAGTTACCTCGTACACAGAGCGACGGGCAGCTTTGAGCTAGAAAGGAAGAAGTCTCTGTCATCCAACATCCTAGACATCCTGTCTGTGTTCAAATGCTTTCTCCCGCTCCAACATAAAGTGCTAATCTGTAAGGAAAGAACAAAAACAGAAAATGGAATGAAAAGAGTATGTATGGGATTGACGCAGTGTCCACGAACATACGTAAATAATTAAGAAACCCAGAGTGACTGTATGAAAACAAGGCAGTGGTAGTTGAGCGTCTAGATCTCCTCTTTGGATTAAACCCACACTCTGATCCACTGGGCCGACAGACCTTAGGAATTTTATATGGGGAAAAATATAGATCCGTGTTCTCCCAGAATTTATTTCCAGCCAGGGTGTTTGGAAAAGTAGCCAGGTGGGGCAGGATGGGAATTTGATCATAGGGAAATGAGGTGTGCACTATTTTATTGTTAAAGGTAAGGGAGTTCAGTGCAAATACATATGGTGTAAGAAAAAAAACTGAATTTTTACATCCCCTGACCATTCAGCATTTTGTCTGTGTATAAGTAAATGCTCACGAAATACTGACTTCCTGTTTGCGGACCCCTAGTAGAGACCATTATGGTCCATAGAGATCGGAGCATGCTTAACCCATCCAACGCCAATCAGTAGAAATACTGTTACAAACATTCCAAGGAAGTGGTGGCATCCTGAGAAGAAAGGACCGTTAGAACTGAAATGTCAGCTCACTAATGCAACAGTAGGGATACCATGGTGTATAAATTCAACAGATTTTCAACATGGAAGAGAATATGTAGAATAACTTGGTAGGTATATTACAAAATAAGAATTAATTAAAAAAAATGATATTTTCCATGAACTTCCCTTTAATCAGTGTTCTCCACAGTGTTCTTTTAGCAATGAGCAACACATTACTGTCCGTCTGTCTACACAGGAGAGACAGACCCGCAGACAGAGACGCAGACCCGCAGACAGAGACGCAGACCCGCAGACAGAAGACGCAGACCCGCAGACAGAGACGCAGACCCGCAGACAGAGACGCAGACCCGCAGACAGAGACGCAGACCGCAGACAGAGACGCAGACCGCAGACAGAGACGCAGACCCGCAGACAGAGACGCAGACCGCAGAAGAGACGCAGACCCGCAGACAGAGACGCGACCCGTTTTTTTTAACATAACAAAATGTTCTCTGTTCTCTATCACAATCTATCCAGATAGAAACTGCAGAACTAAAGCAGCTGAAAGCTCTCTCAGTCTCTGGCAGTTCTGCCATTAATTGCAACATCATCCTCTGCTCCAACGATCCAATTACAGTAGAACTCCATCCTGCGAGTTCTCAGCTGCCTCTGCAGTTTCTAGCTGGATTAGAATGGGACAGCCGAGCAGGCAGTTAAATTAGCGGCTAGAAGATGCTAGACCTCCCTCTATGACACTTCACAACAATTCTGTAATGTGCAGTGGCCATTTCTGTGATGTTCTTTAGGGTTAAGCAGGCACAATACTCCATCTAATGGTGTGATAAAGGAGACTGCATTTACTGCAAATTACCATAGTTCAGACATTTTTTGCCGGTTTAATTTAGGATACGTCGGCTCATTTGCACCTAATGGCGTGGGTTTACTTGCTTTAATTTAAATTTACTAGTAAACGCAGAATTTACAATAAGAAACATAACAGCAAAAAAAAAGATCCCCCCATTGAAAACAAAAATGTCCCCCAAAAGAAACGCAACCAACTGGAGTTGGCGTGCTGCTTTAATGGGATTACTCTAGCACCGGAATGGAACCAACTGCAGACAGTAAGGCCGCAGCAGATTACGAACAGTGCAGTGAACAGCAGACAGTGTGAGTCTATACATACCTCCTTTCCTGGTGCTCCCATAATTCCATGTCATTCATCTCTGCTCTTCGTAGGCTTTTTTCACCAAGGGATTTCCTCTAACCGCTTCGCCCTTCAAAGTAGTCAATCTGGAAAGAAGCGGAGGACTGTAAGGATCGATGCATTTATTTAAAGGTAAAGGTTTTACTAGGTGTCCCAAACCAGCAACACAGCATGGAACAGAGTTTACTGGGTCAGAATCAAAAATGTCATTGGGTGAACATTGTTTTGTCAAACACAAAATGTCATTTGGGTGAACAGCATTAAAGGCAATCATAACAAAAACATAGTAAAGTTAATTCTTCCCAATTTCCATTTACTCTGATCTGTCCCCAATTATTTTTACATAGCCAATTGACACAATTAACATTTCAGCAGTCAACCAAGTGACTTTTTGTTAAACTCCTCTGGTGTACGCAGCTTTGCTGTAACTGGAATGGTGATAGTTGGTACGGTATGTGAGAATTGCATGGTGGGAAATTTTCCCCTCCCAGTTTTGCAACAGTGATTACCGAGCATGCTGACTTCAAAGTTGTGTCAGATGGAAGGAGGAGTCTGTAGGAAGGCAAAGCAAAACTAGTGCATGCCTTGAACCCACTTACAGTTCAGTGTAAGGGCTACATACATAGTCCCGGTAAATAACATTAACAGCATTAGCACCATATAAGAAACATTATTTTTCCCTGGTTCTTTAGCCGTTCTGAAGTTCCTTCTCCCTTCTCCAACGCCCACCTGTTACGCTTTGGCATTATAAAATCGGGATCCAATTCTTCAAGGTTCTAAATTGCAAACACAATATCATTAAATATTTTTCTACACACAATGGTCGATGAAAACATTAGGCAATTACTATAAACATATTTTAGAAATATCCAAGCGATGGGGGGGCGGGGGAAGCCAAGTAGATTACATAACAGCTTCATGGAATTAATAGGTGCACATGGCTTGCATTAACTTAACAGACAACCATAATAAAATATAAATGATACATTTGCATCGCCTTGATTTGTCCTTAACAATAATTAGGCAACCAGCTTCCTGCACGGAATATTGTATATTAGCATTATTCTATATCCAGGATAGAGGAATTGTAAAATTAAAGGAGAACTAAACCCCAATTTTACACTCCAGAATCTGAACATTTCCCATCTAAAAATACCAATAAACTGTAAAAATAACAATACATAGTAAATAGCATTAAAGTAAATGTTACCACTTGAAGAATGGATGAAATAACTGTGTGTATGTACAGTGACTGGCCCCACCCCTGACCTCAGTCACATGCTCCCTTGCCTATTGTGCCTGTAAAAGGATTGGCTAGAGGCTACTAGTGGGTGTGACCAACTGTAACAGTTCCTGCAGTATCTTAGAACTGAGCATGTGTAAAGGACATAATGGTCAGTGACCCACACTGTGCGATACTGAACACTGGGAAATAAGACACAAACTATGTTAGAAGTTACATTTCTCAACAACCATATTAAAATGAGAGGTGAGACCCTGATTACTGATTTTATATCAAGGAGACCTGCCTTCTAATTCAATGTTGTTCTGAGGCTTTAGTTGTCCTTAAGCAGTAAAACCAAGGATTATTGAGCTGTCTTAAGGCGTTAAAAATTCCAGAGATGAAAAAAAGATGGCGGCTTCAAGTAAAAAAACATCTGCCAGCCCTTTTGATGAACCAACTGCCTCTCAATATCCTGCGATGGCCCCTGCTGGATTTACATACAGAGAATAGGTGCCTACCTCAATGTCAATGTCCTAAATGCTTTTGCACCCAGTTCAGTTTTCTTGATCTGCTCCAGACGTCCCGTACAGTCTTTTTCTTAATCTGCTCGTGCTCTTGCAGGATTCTCCCTTCTCTCGCTCTTTGGCTTCTTGGCGCAGCCGCTCTTTTCGGCTTTTCGCACTTTCTGATGCGGCCTCGCGCTGTTCGTGTTCTTCTTTCTCCCGCTGGATGTTAAGTTCTCCAGACGTCTTTCTCTCTCTATAGTCTGGCGGCGAGCAAGGATACGTGGTGCTCCTTCTGGAGTTCTTTACAAAAGAAGTGATAGCTGCCGTGGTGTGTTGTTCCTCTTTCTTTGCTTAAAAAAAAACATCAAAATGATTTTTAAACTTTCAATAAATAACAAGTCTCCCCCCCCCCCCTAAGACAGATGTTCCATAAAAACCCCGATTATTGTGCATTCTGGTGCATCTAAAGCAAAGGTTTGCTGGACTCTGCAGACTGACATGCTAGATGCGGTCAACCCTTTGAAGCAGAAAGATGCTACAGTACATGGGTACAGGGTAGAATTTCAGATTAGTCTTACTTTTACTACTCAGTTTCGGGGGGTGATTTACAATTTTTCATGTAAAAAAAACATCAGTGATTTTGAGAGAAAGAGGAAAAGTAGATTGGCAGCAGAGCAGAAACAATCCTCTTACTTGCTCTAATCCTTTTACCCATAGTATTGGAACTAATCTATGCACATGGATAGTTCACTGTTAGGTGTGAAGACTTGTCCAAAGGAGGACTGGCAGCAGTACAAGGGTATCTCAGTACATGCTAATTAACCTTCATGTCTATTTAGCACATAAGAAATACACAGCTCCTCACGGCACAGGGAGCATGTCAATGAAATGTGCAACTTTACAAACGGCTTGTAAAGACAGGAAGGTTACAAACAGTAACCGGTTTACCCAATACTAACCAGCACATGTGCAGGTTTGATAGTGGCTACGGCCTGGCAAGAACAGAAGATATTGCAGTCAGCTGGTTGCGGATTTGCTCGGAAGGCATGTTTTGAAGGAAGGGTCCAAAAGGGGCGTCTTCCCTCGCAGAATAGTTCAAATCCGACCCAAAGCTCAAGTACGCGATGTGTGATCTATACGCACCTGGGTGGGAGGAAACGAGACAATATATTAATATTCAAACTTCACTGAAAGGTAAGATGTCACCCAGTGGAGATTGACATGTGCAGGTGCCAAAGAATTATCCATTTGTAATAAACCTTTCAGGCAGGATATAAGAGTGAAAT
Organism: Hymenochirus boettgeri; assembly: GCA_019447015.1. Taxonomy (NCBI): domain Eukaryota; kingdom Metazoa; phylum Chordata; class Amphibia; order Anura; family Pipidae; genus Hymenochirus; species Hymenochirus boettgeri. Next base: position 166,043,273 of record CM033477.1, on the reverse strand, counting down.
GCAGCCACCGTTTAAAGGTTTTTGCCCGTTTACAAATTCTTTAGCCCTCCTTCTCAGAACACTAATTGGTTTTTCCACTGCTCAGCGCTTGTTTAGAGAGAGGTAATAAGCAGGTCAGAAAGTAGCAGGGGAAGAGATGGGGACTAGAGAATGCACGTAGCTGGTGAAGACATATCCGGTCACCCAAGAAAGTTGTAGAATGTAGCGATGCATTCCATTCAAACACTAATATTTTACATTTATTTTACCGTCAAATAAAAACACAAAGTATCTCATAGGGAAGAGTTCAGCACTAAGTTATAACAAGTAATATCGAAGGAGGACTGGCAGGAGTACACCGTACAGTTACACTGATAATGAGCCTTCATATTAATATTAGCACGTTACAGATAACTTCACTCTGCAGGTTACAAGGAGCAAAGACAATTAAACGTGCTGTTTGACTAGTTCTGTTATCAATATCCTTAATACACTAGGGTAGACGATTTGTGGATGTGTAAGTTGTACCCAAAATTCCCCACAGTGAAGGTCTGCAAGTGGAAATTAAACCAATGATGTCCTTGTGCATTACGTATCGGCAAAACGTACGATTGAAACGAGAAAGTGCAGCAGGTACAAGTCACAGAGATGTCGTTTCTTCTACATGTTAGTTTAACACTTACTTGTAAATCACAGTGCCGTGCCGCATCGACATAGCACGCTCCAGTAAAAAGGCATCCACAAAAGGAACTAGAGATGAAAGGCGGAGAAACTCAATGCTCTGATAGATCTGCGCACCTTAAAGGAGAACAAAAAATACTAAACTACATAGTATTGGAAGGTTTATAAAGACATAAGTCTATCTTATACCCTACCCATAATGTCTGTATAACAGTTATTAGTAACATGTATTGAAGGTTGTATAAAGACATACGTCCACTAGTCCAACCTTTATACCCTACCCATAATGTTATGTAACAGTTACATAGTAAGATAGTATTGGAGGTTGTATAAAGACATACGTCCATTAGTCCAACCTTTATACCCTACCCATAATGTCTGTAACAGTTACATAGTAACATAGTATTGGAGGTTGTATAAAGACTACGTCCATCTATCCAACCTTTATACCCTACACATAATGTCTGTATAACGTTACATAGTAACATAGTATTGGAGGTTGTTATAAAGACATACGTCCATCTAGTCCAACCTTTATACCCTACACATAATGTCTGTAAACAGTTACATAGTAACATAGTATTGGAGGGTTTATAAAGACCTACGTCCATCTAGTCCAACCTTTATACCCACCCATAATGTCTGTATAACAGTTACATAGTAACATAGTATTGGAGGTTGTATAAAGACATACGTCCATCTAGTCCAACCTTATACCCTACCATAATGGTCTGTATAACAGTTACATAGTAACATAGTTTGGAGGTTGTATAAAGACATACATCCATCTTAGTCCAACCTTTATACCCTACCCATAATGTTGTATAACAGTTACATAGTAAATAGTATGGAGGTTGTATAAAGACATACGTCCATCTAGTCAACCTTTATACCCTACCCATAATGTCTGTATAACAGTTACATAGTAACATAGTATTGGGGTTGTATAAAGCATACGTCCATCTAGTCCAACCTTTTACCTACCCATAATGTCTTTATACAGTTACATAGTACATAGTATTGGAGGTTGTATAAAGACATACGTCCATCTAGTCCAACTTATACCCTCACCATAATGTCTGTAAACAAGTTACATAGTAACATAGTATTGGAGGTTGTATAAAGACATACGTCCATCTAGTCCAAACCTTTTAACCCTACCCATAATGTCTGTATAACAGTTACATAGTAACATAGTATTGGAGGTTGTTATAAAGACATACATCCATTCTAGTCCAACCTTTATACCCTACCCATAATGTCTGTATAAACGTTACATAGTAACATAGTATTGGAGGTGTGATAAAGACATACATCCATCTAGTCCAACCTTTATACCCTACAATAGTCTGTATAACAGTTACATAGTAACATAGTATTGGAGGTTGTATAAAGACATACGTCCATCTAGTCCAACCTTTATACCCTACCATAATGTCTGATAACAGTTACATAGTACATAGTATTGGAGGTTGTAAAAGACATACATCCAATCAGTCCAACCTTTATACCCTACCAAATGTCTGTATAACAGTTACATAGTAACATAGTATTGGAGGTTGTATAAAGACATACATCCATCTAGTCCAACCTTTATACCCTACCCATAATGTCTGTTATACAGTTCATAGTAACATAGTATTGGAGGTTGTATAAAGACATAACATTAGTCCAACCTTTATACCCTACCATAATGTCTGTATAACAGTTACATAGTAACATAGTATTGGAGGTGTATAAAGACATACGTCCATCTAGTCCAACCTTTATAACCTACCCAAATGTCTGTATACAGGTACATAGTAACATAGATTGGAGGTTGTATAAAAGACAATACGTCCATCTAGTCCAACCTTATACCCTACCCATAATGTCTGTATAACAGTTACATAGTAACATAGTATTGGAGGTTGTATAAAGACATACGTCCATCTAGTCCAACCTTTATACCCTACATAATGTCTGTAAACAGTTACATAGTAACATAGTATTGGAGGTTGTATAAAGACATACTTCCATCTAGTCCAACCTTTATACCCTACCTATAATGTCTGTATAACAGTACATAGTAACATAGTATGGAGGTTGTATAAGACATACATCCATCTAGTCCAACCTTTATACCCTACCCATAATGTCTGTCTAACAGTTACATAGTAACATAGTATTGGAGGTGTATAAAGAAATACATCCATCTAGTCCAACCTTTATACCCTACCCATAATATCTGTATAAAAGTTACAATAGTAACATAGTATAGGAGGTTGTATAAGACATACGTCCATCTAGTCCAACCTTTATACCCTACCCATAATGTTGTAAACAGTTACATAGTAACATAGTATTGGAGGTGTATAAAGACATACGTCCATCTAGTCCAACCTTTATACCCCAACATAATAAGATTGGGGTATATAACATTTTTTGGCCAATCAATGGGAATGTCGGATTGTTACATAAAATCGGCCTACTGTATGGTCCTTAAGCATACATTAAGCTCATTAATAAAGGTGATACCTGTTGCAGAAGACGCAAAATAGTGTTGCTCTGCAGCTGTGGAATGTACTGTTGGAGCTCAGGCTCTCTCTCCGTTGATCTTAACCCAATCCAACACCTTTGGAAAGAATGAAAAAAAAAATATAAACATGGCAGTTAAGGCAGAAACATACATGTCATAGGTTCAATAGTCAATTCCAATTATAAACAGAGGAAAGCTTTTCCCACCTTAGTGACACGGGTGCAGAGTTTAGGGGTGAATCTACTTCCAGCCAGTTTAAAGTCTTTCACCTCCGGTACCACTGCTGCATACATTAAACCGCACCTGAACAAGAAAGAAAGCACAAGTCAGGAGACATGGCGGCTGTTTAAATAACAGTAATAGGGACCACAGAACCTTAACAGCTTAATTTATTTAGATTGTAAGCTCTCGGAACAGGGATCTCATTCTAATGTCTCATGGCATTGATGCACTTACATCAATGTATCCATGATTTATATAATATCTTAACTATGTATGAAATTGTATTAATTTTATATCTGTATAATTGCTTACCCTTTGTTTGTATAATCTGTATTGTTATAATGTACAGCGCTGTGTACCCATCAAGTGGCGCTATATAAATAAACATATACTACATACTGTATAATCTGTATTGTTAAATTACGCGTGTGTACCAAGTGGCGCTATATAAATAAACATTACATACTGTATAATCTGTATTGTTATAAGTACAGCGCTGTGGACCCAAGTGGTGCTATATAAATAAACATATACATAAATACTGCATAATCTGTATTGTTAATGTACAGCGTGTGTACCAAGTGGCGTCTATATAAATAAACATTATTCATACATACTGTATAATCTGTATTGTTATAATGTACAGCGCTGTGTACCCAAGTGGCGTATATAAATAAAAATATACATACAACACTGTATAATCTGTATTGTTATAATGTACAGCGCTGTGTACCCAAGTGGCGCTATATAAATAAACATATACATACATACTGATAATCTGTATTTATAATGTACAGCGCTGTGGACCCAAGTGGCGCTATATAAATAACATATACATACATACTGTATAATCTGTATTGTTATAATGTACAGCGCTGTGTACCCAAGTGGCGCTATATAATAAACATATACATACATACTGTATAATCTGTATGTTATAATGTACAGCGCTGCGTCCCCAAGTGGCGCCTTATAAACATATACATACATACTGTATAATCTGTATTGTTATAGTACAGCGCTGCGTTCCCAAGTGGCGCTATATAAATAAACATATACATACTACTGTATAATCTGTATGTTATAAGTGACAGCGCTGTGTACCCAAGTGGCGCTATTAAATAAACATATACATACCTACTGTATAATCTGTATTGTTAATGTACAGCGCGTGTCCCCAAGTGGGGCTATATAAATAAACATATACATACATACTGTATAATCTGTATTGTTATAATGTACAGCGCTGTGTCCCAAGTGGCGCTATATAAATAAACATATACATAACATACTGTATAATCTGTATTGTTATAATGTACAGCGCTGTGTCCCCAAGTGCGCTATATAAATAAACATATACATACATACTGTATAATCTGTATTGTTATAATGTACAGGCTGCGTCCAAGTGGCGCTATATAAATAAACATATACATAAATACTGTATAATCTGTATGTTATAATGTACAGCGCTGTGTACCCAAGGGCGCTATATAAATAAACATTAACATACATACTGTATAATCTGTATTGGTATAATGTACAGTGCTGTGTACCCAAGTGGCGCTATATAAAAAAACATATACATACAATACTGTATAATCGGTTGTTATAATGTACAGCGCTGCGTACCCAAGTGGCGCTATATAAATAACATATACATACATACTGTATAATCTGTATTGTTATAATATACAGCGCTGTGTACCCAAGTGGCGCTATATAAATAAAACATATACATACAACTGTATATCTGTATTGTTATAATGTACAGCGCTGTGTACCCAAGTGGCGCTATATAAATAAACATATACATACATACTGATAAATCTGTATTGTTATAATGTACAGGCTTGTACCCAAGTGTTGATTAATAAACATTACATACATACTGTATAATCTGTATTGGTATAATGTACAGCGCTGTGTACCCAAGTGGCGCTATATAAATAAACATATACATACATACTGTATAATCTGTATTGGTATAATGTACAGCGCTGTGTTCCCAAGTGGCGCTATATAAACATATACATAAATACTGTATAATCTGTATTGTTATAATGTACAGCGCTGTGTCCCCAAGTGGCGCTATATAAATAAACATATACATACATACTGTATAATCTGTATTGTTATAATGTACAGCGCTGTGTACCCAAGTGGCGCTATATAAAACATATACATACATACTGTATAATTGTATTGTATAATGTACAGGCTGTGTACCCAAGTGGCGCTATATAAATAAACATATACATACATACTGTATAATCTGTATTGTTATAATGTACAGCGCTGTGTACCCAAGTGGTGCTATATAAATAACATATACATACATACTGTATAATCTGTATTGTTATAATGTACAGCGCTGTGTATCCAAGTGGCGCTATATAAATAAACATAAACATACATACTGTATAATCTGTATTGTTATAATGTACAGCGCTGTGTACCCAAGTGGCGCTATTATAAATAAACATATACATACATACTATAATCTGTATTGTATAATGTACAGCGCTGTGTACCCAAGTGGCGCTATATAAATAACATATACATACATACTGTATAATCTGTGATGTTATAATGTACAGCGCTGTGTACCAAGTGGCGCTATAAATAAAACATATACATACATACTGTTATAAATCTGTATTGTATAATGTACAGCGCTGTGTACCCAAGTGGTGCTATATAAATAAACATATACATACATACTGTATAATCTGTATTGTTATAAGTACAGCGCTGTGTACCCAAGTGGCGCTATATAAATAAACATATACGTACATACTGTATAATCTGTATTTTATAATGTACAGCGCTGTGTCCCAAGTGGCGCTAATAAACATATACATACATACTGTATAATCTGTATTGTTATAATGTACAGCGCTGTGTCCCCAGTGGCGCTATATAAAAAACATATACATACATACTGTATAATCTGTATTGTTATAATGTACAGCGCTGTGTACCAGTGGCGCTATATAAATAAACATATACATACATTACTGTATAATCTGTATTGTTATAATGTACAGCGCTGTGTACCCAAGTGGCGCTATATAAATAAACATATACATACATACTGTATATCTGTATTGTTATAATGTACAGCGCTGTGTCCCAAGTGGCGCTATATAAATAAACATATACATACTACTGTATAATCTGTATTGTTATAATGTACAGCGCTGCGTCCCAAGTGGCGCTATATAAATACAATATAATACATACTGTAATCTGTATTGTTATAATGTACAGCGCTGTGTACCCAAGTGGCGCTATATAATAAACATATACATACATACTGTATAATCTGTAGTTATTAATGTACAGCGCTGTGTACCCAAGTGGCTCTATATAAATAAACATATACATACATACTGTATAATCTGTTTGTTATAAGTGACAGAGCTGCGTCCCCAAGTGGCGCTATATAAATAAACATATATATACATACTGTATAATCTGTATTGTTGTAATGTACAGAGCTGTGTACCCAAGTGGCGCTATATAAATAAACATATATATACATACTGTATAATCTGTATTGTTATAATGTACAGCGCTGCGTCCCCAAGTGGCGCTATATATAAAAACATATACATACTCTTAAATAATCTGTATTGTTATAATGTACAGCGCTGTGTACCAAGTGGCGCTATTAAATAAACATATACATACATACTGTATAATCTGTATTGTTATAAGTACAGCGTGTGCCCCAAGTGGCGCTATATAAATAAACATTATATACATACTGTACAATCTGTATTGTTATAATGTACAGCGCTGTGCCCAAGTGGCGCTATATAAATAAACATATACATACTGTTAATCTGTATTGTTATAATGTACAGCGCTGTGTACCCAAGTGGCGCTATATAAATAAACATATACATACTGTAAATCTGTATTGTTATAATGTACAGCGCTGTGTACCCAAGTGGCGCTATATAAACTATACATACAACTGATAATCTGTATTGTTATAATGTAAAGCGCTGTGTCCCCAAGTGGTGCTATATAAATAAAACATATACATACATACTGTATAATCTGTATTGTTATAATGTAAACGCTGTGTCCCAAGTGGTGCTATATAAATAAACATTACATACATACTGTATAATCTGTATTGTTATAATGTACAGCGCTGTGTCCCCAAGTGGTGCTATATAAATAAACATATACATACATACTGTATAATCTGTATTGTTATAATGTACAGCGCTGTGTATCCAAGTGGTGCTATATAAATAAACATATACATACATACTGTATAATCTGTATTGTTATAATGTACAGCGCTGCGTCCCCATGTGGCGCTATATAAATAAACATATACATACATACTGTATAATCTTCATTGTTATAATGTACAGCGCTGTGTCCCCAAGTGGCGCTATATAAATAAACATATACATACATACTGTATAATCTGTATTGTTATAATGTACAGCGCTGTGTCCCCAAGTGGCGCTATATAAATAAACATATACATACTGTATAATCTGTATTGTTATTATGTACAGCGCTGTGTACCCAAGTGGCGCTATATAAATAAACATATACATACATACTGTATAATCTGTATTGTTATAATGTACAGCGCTGTGTACCCAAGTGGCGCTATATAAATAAACATATACATACATACTGTATAATCTGTATTGTTATAATGTACAGCGGGTGTACCCAAGTGGCGCTATATAAACATATACATACATACTGTATAATCTGTATTGTTATAATGTACAGCGCTGTGTCCCCAAGTGGCGCTATATAAACATATACATACATACGTATAATCTGTATTGTTATAATGTACAGCGCTGTGTCCCAAGTGGCGCTATATAAATAAACATATACATACATACTGTATAATCTGTATTGTTATAATGTACAGCGCTGTGTCCCCAAGTGGCGCTATATAAATAAACATATACGTACATACTGTATAATCTGTATTGTTATAATGTACAGCGCTGTGTACCCAAGTGGCGCTATATAAAATAAACATATACCTAATACTGTATAATCTGTATTGTTATAATGTACATCGCTGTGTACCCAAGTGGCGCTATATAAATAAACATATACATACATACTGTATAATCTGTATTGTTATATGTACATCGCTGTGTACCCAAGTGGCGCTATAAAATAAACATATACCTACATACTGGTTAATCTGTATGTTATAATGTACAGCGCTGGTCCCCAAGTGGTGCTATATAAATAAACATACTACATACTGTATAATCTGTATTGTTATAATGTACAGCGCTGTGTCCCCAAGTGGCGCTATATAAATAAACATTACATACATACTGTAAATTGTATTGTTATAATGTACAGCGCTGGTGCACCCAAGTGGCGCATAAAATAAACATATACATACATACTGTATAATCTGTATTGGTATAATGTACAGCGCTGTTACCCAAGTGGCGCTATATAAAATAAACATTACATACTGTATAATCGTATTGTATAATGTACAACGCTGTGTACCCAAGTGGCGCTATATAAATAAAACATATACATACTGTATATCTGATTGTTATATGTACAGTGCTGTGTCCCCAAGTGGCGCTATATAAATAAACATATACATACTGTATAATCTGTATTGTTATAATGTACAACGCTGTGTACCCAAGTGGCGCTATATAAATAAACATACATACATACTGTATACTCTGTATTGTTATAATGTACAGTGCTGTGTCCCCAAGTGGCGCTATATAAATAAACATATACATACATACTGTATAATCTGATATGTTATAAGTACAGCGCTGTGTCCCTAAATTGCGCTTTATAAATAAACATATACATACATACTGTATAATCTGTATTGTTATTATAATGTACAGTGCTGTGTCCCAAGTGGCGCTTTAAAATAAACATATACATTACATACTGTATAATCTGTAGTGTTATAATGTACAGCGCTGTGTCCCCAAGTGGCGCTATATAAACATATACATACATACTGTATAATCTGTATTGTTATAATGTACAGTGCTGTGTCCCCAAGTTGCGCTATATAAACATATACATACATACTGTATAATCTGTATTGTTATAATGTACAAGCGTTGTGTCCCTAAATTGCGCTTTATAAATAAACATATACATACATACTGTATAATCTGTATTGTTATAATGTACAGTGCTGTGTCCCCAAGTGGCGCTTTATAAATAAACATATACATACATACTGTATAATCTGTATTGTTATAATGTACAGCGCTGTGTCCCCAAGAGGCGCTATATAAACATATACATACATACTGTATAATCTGTATTGTTATAATGTACAGTGCTGTGTCCCCAAGTGGCGCTATATAAACATACATACATACTGTATAATCTGTATTGTTATAATGTACAGCGCTGTGTCCCCAAGTGGCGCTAAATAAACATACATACATACTGTATAATCTGTATTGTTATAATGTACAGCGCTGTGTCCCCAAGTGGCGCTAAATAAACATACATACTGTATAATCTGTATTGTTATAATGTACAGCGCTGTGTCCCCAAGTGGCGCTATATAAATAAACATTATACATACATACTGATAATCTGTATTGTATAATGTACACGTGCTGCGTCCCCAAGTGGCGGCTTATATAAATAACATATCATACATACTGTATAATCTGTATTGTTATAATGTACAGCGCTGTGTACCCAAGTGGCGCATATATAAATAAAACATGTACATACATACGTATAATCTGTATTGTTATAGTTACAGCGCTGTGTCCCAAGTGGCGCTATATAAAATAAACATGTAAATACATACTGTATAATCTGTATTGTTATAATGTACAGCGCTGTGTCCCCAAGTGGCGCTATATAAACATACATACATACTGTATAATCTGTATTGTTATAATGTACAGCGCTGTGTCCCCAAGTGGCGCTATATAAAATAACCATATATATGCATACTGTATAATCTGTATTGTTATAATGTACAGCGCTGCATCCACAGGTGGCGCTATATAAACATATACATACATACTGTAATCTGTATTGTATAATGTACAGCACTGTGTACCCAAATGGCGCTATTAAATACACATATACATACATACTGTATAATCTGTATTGTTATAACGTACAGCGATGTGTCCCCAAGTGGCGCTATATAAACATACATACATACTGTATAATCTGTATTGTTATAATGTACAGCGCTGTGTCCCCAAGTGGCGCTATATAAACATATACATACTGTATAGTCTGTATTGTTATAATGTACAGCGCTGTGTCCCCAAGTGGCGCTATAACAGATATACCATGACCTGGATGGATATATATTACAGATATACCGTGACCTGGATGGATGAATATTACAGATATACCATGACCTGGATGGATGTATATTACAGATATACCGTGACCTGGATCGATGAATATTACAGATATACCGTGACCTGGATGAATGAATATTACAGATATACTGTGACCTGGATGGATGAATATTACTGATATACCGTGACCTGGATGAATGAATATTACAGATATACCGTGACCTGGATGGATGAATATTACAGATATACCGTGACCTGGATGAATGAATATTACAGATATATCATGACCTGGATGAAT
>CM033477.1:165242119-165299523 GCA_019447015.1 Hymenochirus boettgeri | reverse complement strand
ATTATAACTATACAGTGTAATACCCAGCCACTGGACATTATCGCAATACAAGTAATACACAGCACTGGACAGTTATAGCAATACAGAGAATACACAGCACTGACATTATACTTATACAGAGTAATAACACAGCACTGGACATTATAGCAATACAGAAGTAATACTACAGCACTGTAACATTATAGCTAACAAGTAATACACAGCACTGTCCTGATAAACTATACAGAGACTACATAGTACTGTACTATCTAAGAACTATCAGCGTAATACCCAGCAGGCATTAGCTTAGAATATACCCTAGAACAATCTAAGCAATACTACAGCAATGACATTTAACAACAGAGAAACCACAATTACATTATAGCTATACAGAGTAATACACAGCACTGGACATTATAGCAATACAAGTAATACACATGCACTGTACATTAGACTATACAGAGTAATACACACACGTAACATTATAACTATACAGAGTAAATATATACACTTTACATTATAAGTGAGGGGGGAAAAGCTACAGTTCAGTCTTGTCCATGTTTGAGTTTGAGTAAGCGGGAGGTACATGAAGGCAGAGATGGTATAAGGCAGTCGGGGACCTGGGAGGGTAGTGTAGTGAGATGTAGATGGGAATAAGAAGAGGACGATGGTAGCTAAGCCTTGCGGGACCCCCACAGGGCGGGGGCGAGGCTGAAGCTAATTCCAGATTTGTGGAAATACTAAAGGTCCGACCATAGAGATAGAGGAAAAGCCAGAGGTGCAGGTGGCCTGGATACCAGGTCTGATCATGAGAATGAGCCTCTCACACTCCACTGCCATCTATTACAGTCACCCGATTCCCGTTCACCGTATGTCTCACCCCATATCCTGTGACTGTGAGCTCTTTGGGCAGGGTCCTCTCTCCTATTGTATCCACGGTATTGCTGTAAGAACTCCTCACCCATCGGTTTAATATATTATGTATCACTGTGTATGTAACATGTATGCCTTTGTAAAACAGTATTACCTGGTGATGTAATATGTATGACTTTATTTAACATGTATTACACCTGTATGCCATGAGTATACTGTAATTGTTAAGCCGCCACAGAAAGATGTTGCACTATATAAATCAAATATACCATAATAGTAATAATAATAATATAATAATAGATACTAATAAAGTATTACTAATAATCAATAATAATATAATATAAAATAATATAATAATAAAATAATAAATATGAGATAATATGATATGATAAAATAATAATAATATACAGTACACATATGATGATAGCATATAATGATGAACACAGAACTCAACTATCATCACCTATTTGATCATCTAATATCAACTAATATACTACTATATAATAATCCTAATAACCTAATAAACACATCTACATATCATAACTAAATCTAATATAATAAATAATAATAATAATAACACTAAAATAATAAAAATAAATTGCACCTGGATTGTCATTCCCATAGATACCGTACAGATGATTCTCAAGATTTCAGTTTCCATGAAAAGAAACTTCTTGTCTTTAACCAGAATACAGCGTAGCAAAGGGTAGATTGGCCTAAAACATAAATAACCAGACACCACTGACAGTGCCAACTGGCGAGAGAACAAATTCGGCGCAAACTTCATTCAGACTTTGGTTCCGTTGAGTAAAATTCCAAAAAATCAAAAAATCTGTGGATTTTCCAAACTGTCAGTTCATTTCCCATCCGTCGACTACCATAGCTTGAAAAATCATTAGAATGTTTCCTGGTTGTTTCAGGGAACAAATTGTTCGTAAATATTTATGGAAATAATGTTGATTTTCTTCCTCTTCCGTTTGATATTTGCTCCTATCGCTGCCGTAAACTTGGTACGTTTTCTACCGATCTTGTAACGTTAACTGGAGATGACAGGAGGTTTGATTCTGGCAGGTGTGAGAAATTGTATTGAATATTTGTGTTACTTATTACCTCTTGTCTATTACAAAGGCCACAACCTGAATTCATCGCTGGAACTTCATTATTTTATATTTGTAATAGAAATAAACAGTGTAGGAGATGGGCCTTTAGGAGACAAGAAGATGCCAATTCAATTCAACCGTTTTATATATCTTATTGGATCTTGTAAAGAAAAGAAAGTTCCCTTAGTCCAATACAACACCTGAGTACACAAGTCATTGCTAATAACAGACGGGCCATTAAATCAAGGGGGAAGTTCCTTTTTTGCTTGGTGCGGCTACATTTATTATGTTTTTCCCTTATCCCCAAGGTCAGCGTTTTTTAAAATATATTAATAGAAGCTGGTTATTCTTTTATAAACCGCCGCATCAAAAGATCATCTCTGTTTTATTTTCCTAAAGATTGACAAGGTACCAATAGCCAAACTGAGTTTCAATATAAATTCCTGTATCGTTTTTTATGAATCTTGAATGGATTTAACCAGAGTAGTAACAAGTAGAGGTGGGCGACAAGTCTCATAACTCAACTACTCATCGCAGCTAATGTTGCTGAATCAATCCCCTTGTTTACTTTTAGGCAATTAGGATCAAAGTGCAGTTTAGTAGACAGCGGGCAAGATTTTTCTGCAAAATAAAATAAAAACTCTAGATAATGCCTATGTCTGACCTTTCCAGTTGGACAGACAATCCAATAGAAGTCCATGGGTGGAAAAAGTTGGGAAATCTGTCAAGTTTGATATTCTATATTCTGCCAGATTATTTGGGTGACTAATGAATCAACTAAGGTCTGTTGGTCTTAAAAGCAATGTACTTGGGTAGAGAAGGGTTGATTGTGTAGAAAGAGTAGTTGGTAATGGATGGTGTAATATTTATTTTCTTATGTCGTGCTGAAGATACTGTATTACAACTGAACAAGTTTATTATCCTGAGCAATTACTTCGACCCAACCTATAATATGTATTTATTTCTGTGTTTAGAAATAACTTGCTGATGACACTAAACTATTCAGAGCTTTGGAAACTTCAAATGATGTGTTGGAAAGCAGACCTAGATGGATTATCACAATGTAACACAATATATAGAAAATTGGGCTGTTGTACATCCATATTAAAGTGCAACTAGAGACCAAAAAAAATATAAAAAACAAAACTAAAATCCTAGTGCACAAACAATTATAATTGCATATTGGCTACTTCCATAAGGGCGAGGTAGCCAATATGCAATTATTGTTTGTGCACTAGGATTTTATTTTTTGTATAGATTATCACAATGGGCAGCAGAATGGCAGATGAGATTCAATGTAGATAAATGGAAGGTGATGCATTTGGGATTTAATAAGCCCTGTGCCACCTCACCATAATAACTCTGTGTTAAGTGCATCTGGTCAATGGGAAAATATTTGGGGATTCTGTAATACAGACTTGGCTGTAGCAAACAATGCCAGGTAGCAATGGCTTAAACTAGGAAGATATTGTCTTGCATGCAATTATCCTAACTATTTGGGGGTTAAAGTAACTGAGGGATCAAAATGGTGTTTTAAGAATAAAATACTCTTAAAGAATGTTTTTCCTTTCCTTTAAAATAAGATACAATAAGACCAGGATAATAGAGATAAATCAGCTAAAGCTGAATATAGAAAAAACAACTGTTGTCATTCGCAGATTCTTTATGCAGTGGTCGGGTGCCCCTACCATTAGCAAACTGAACATTTGCTCAGGGCGCACCCCTGCAGAGCACTTAAAATCGGCAGTTTAAAAAACCTCCTTCCTGCAATATACTGCATTTCACACCAGTTCCTCCATCAGTTTTTAGGTCAGCCCCTCAAGTTCCACCATCAATTGTTTTAAGATCAGCCCTCCAGTCCACCAGTCAGTGTTAGTCAGCCACCCCACCCACCTTCTCAAAGCCACACCTATGTTTCCCTGATGCGCCACACCAGTTACCGTGCCACCACCTGTCTGCCAAAAGGCGGCATTTAAAAGTTGTTTCAGGTGTCAAAAACCCTAGGGACACCCCTGCAGTGGGTCCAAGACTGAGATCTATATGGGGTGATGAACTAATGCACCACAACATTGACTGGTTGTTTACACCACATTGTTCCCTTCCACAACCAACTATGCCTGCTTTCCTTCAATACATTAGTTACTCATGAAGTCCATATAGGGGAAATAATGCAAAACTTTGGGTTAACTGGGCTTTACTCTTATTTAGGCACTTGGCAGCCAAACACCTGACAACCATTTTTCTTTGGAAATACTACAGAGCTTATGTGGTGTTATTGGGGCCTTTAAAGGCGTGTAAATCCCTAGAATCCATTCAGACTCATTCACAGAGACATTTCTATGAGCAACAGGATATGTAGTAACTAATAAACACTCAACCAGACATAAACAACAGGATAACCCGGTCGATGGATGTAAAACCAATTCAGTTCATCTTATTAGCCCCCGAGCTGGCGCTTGTTAGGATTAAGGTCACTTGTAAATTGGGCCCATTAGAACGGACGGAGAAGCGTTAAACATATTTCAACCTCCTCATAATTATCAATCAATAAATGTCGTTATTTTCTCCACTTTCCCACTTTCCTCTTTTCATGAGTTAAAGGTCCACGGGCAAGTTTTTCAAAAGGAGTAATGTTATATATACATGAAAATAGCGCATTATTACTCTAATGGTGCAATCATTTATATCCTCCCGTCAACTCTACTCATCAATAACGAAGAAGGATTGTGTACTGTAACCACGTCTGGGTAGGATCACACTATGGAGCTTATTCAAATCTACATGGACACGGAATCTGGGAAAATGGCCTTTACCTAGGGAACCCACAGAACCCTAAAGGGGAGATTAAGGTATAAATGTCTGTATCTTGGTAATAAGAACGAGTCGGATTCTCTTCCTTTATCAATGTTTTGTGGAAAATTGGGGGCAAGTAAGGACGAGTCACACTACCCCAATGGTGCTATCTGATTGCACTTAAAAGCACCACTAGTGTTTGGCCACTTGGTCTGAACCCATACCAGGTTTGCTGGAGTCCCATTGCACTGCAATCTGCTTATCGGTACTAATTAGTGATGGATCGCATCTTGAAACTTATGAGTTCGTACAAGCGAACTATCCAAAACACGGACTAGTTCATGGTTTTTTCGAACCTGGCAAACAATTTTTTATAATTATCGAATTCTCAAAACTGTACCCTCAAATGTAGCCTTTGATTTCGGTAACCCTCAAATTAATTTGTTCGATTTCGGTAACCCATCAAATGTACCTTTCGATTTCCAGTAGCCTCAAATGGCCTTTATTTCGATAACTCAAATGTAGCACTTGATTATTGTAACCCTCGAGTAGCCTTCGATTTTTGTAGCCCTCAAATGAAGCCTTTTGATTTCGATAACCCTCAAATCGTAGCCGTTGATTATGGTAACCTCGAATGTAGCCTTCGATTTTGGTAGCCCGCCAATGAAGCCTTTGATTTCGATAACCCTCAATTTACCTTGATATGGTAACCCTCGCTTAGCCTTCTGATTATCGTAACCCTCAAATGTAGCCGTTGATTTCGTTAACCTCAAATGTAGTCTATGATTATGGTAACCCTCGAATGTAGCCTTCTATTTGGTAGCCTCAAAAATGTAGGCCTTTGATTATGGTAACCCTCCGCATGTAGCCTTCGCTTTCGGTACCTCAAATGTAGCCTTGATTAGGGGTAACCCCTCGCATGTAGCCTTTCGATTCGTTAACCCTCAATGTAGCCTTTGATTTCGGTAACCTTCAAATGTACCTTTAGATTATGGTACCCTCGAATGTTAGCCTTCGCTTCGTAGCCCTCAAATGTAGCCGTTTGATTATGGTAACCCTCGAATTGTCCGTCGATTTCGGTACCCTCAATGTAGCTTTGATTAATGGTAACCCTCGGTAGCCTTCGATGCGGTAGCCTTCAAATGTAGGCTTTTGATTATGGTAACCCTCAAATTTAGCCTTCGATTTTCGGTGCCCCTCAAATGTGCCTTTGATTATGGTAACCTCGATTGTAACCTTCGATTTCGGTACCCTCAAATGTAGCCTTTCGATTTCGGTAACCCTCGAATGTAGCCTTCGATTTCGGTAACCCTCAAATGGTATCCTTCGATTTCTGTAACCCTAAAATGTAACCTTTGATTTTTCGGTAACCCTCAATGTATCCTTTGAATTTCGGTAACCTTGAATGTAGCCTTCAAGTTTCGGTACCCTAATAGAAGCCTTTGGTTTTGGTAACCTCATATGATTAGTTTAATTTCATAACCTCAAATGTTAAGCCTTTTGTTTTGGTAACCCTCAATGATTGTTTTAATTTCGTAACCCGCAAATGTAGCCTTTTTCTTTTTGGTAACCCTCAAATGTAGCCTTCGGTTTCGGTAACCCTCACATGGTGCCGTTATTTTCGGTAAAAACCCTCAAATGTAGCCTTCGATTTCGGTAACCTCGATGTAGCCTTCGATTTCCGGTAACCCGCAATGTAGCCTTTGATTATGGTAACCCTCCGCATGTAGCCGTTCGTTTTCGGTAACCCTCAAATTTACCTTGAATTTCGTAACCTTCAAATGTATCCTAACTGATTATGGTAACCCTCGAATGTAATCCTTCAATTTTTGGTTCCCTCATGTATCCTTTGGATTATTGTAACCCTCGAATGTAGCCTTCGCTTTTGGTAGCCCTCAATGTAGCCTTTGATTATGTACCCTGAATGTAGCCTTCGATTTCGGTAACCCTCAAATGTAGCCTTTGATTTTCGTTTAACCTTCAATGTAGCCTAATTAATGGTAACCCTCGCATGTACCTTTCTCTTTTGTACCAAGCCCTCAAAGTAACCCTTTGATTATGGTACCCTCGAATGTAGCCCTTCGATTTCGGTAGCCCTCAAATTTTAGCCTTTGATTATGGTAACCCTCGAATGTAGCTTCGATTCCGGTAACCCTCAAATTAGCCTTTGATTTCGGTAACCTTCAAATGTACCTTTGATTATTGGTAACCCTCTGTATGAGCCTTCGATTTCGTAGCCCTCAAATGTAGCCTTTGATTAGGGAACCTCGATGTAGCCTTCGATTTTTCGGTAGCCCTCAAAAGTATCCTTTGATTTATGGTAACCTCGAATGTTACCTTTCGATTTGTACCTTCAAATGTAGCTTTTGATTATGGTACCCTCAAATTTAGCCTCGTTTCGGTAGCCCTCAAATGTAGCCTTTGTTATGGTAACCCTCGAATTTAGCCTTCGATTTTGGTAGCCCTCTCAAATGTAGCCTTCGATTTCGGTAACCCTCACATGCTTAGCCTTTCCGTGTCGTAACCCTCCCCTCAAAATGTAGCCTTCGATCTTCTGTACCCCAAATGTAACCTTTTATTTCGGGTAACCCTCAAATGTAAGCCTTTGGATTTCGGTAACTTTGAAGTAGCCCTCAATTTCGGTAACCCTAGAAAGAAGCTTTGGGTTTGGTAACCTCAGATGTTATTTATTTCAGAAACCCTCAAATGTACCTTGGTTTTTGGTAACCCTCAGATGATTAGTTTAATTTTCGTAACCCTCAATGTAGCCGTTGATTTTGTTAACCTTTGACTGTAGCCTTCAATTAGTAACACATCAAATGTAGTCCTTGGATTTTTGTAACCCTCAAATGTAAAAGCCTCGGTTTCTCGGTAACCCTCAAAAATGTAGCCTTTGATTTCGGTAACCCTCAAATGTAGCCTTCGATTTTCGTAACCCAACCCTCAAATGTAGCCTTTGATTATGGTAACCCTCGAATGTAGCCCTGCGAGTTCTGTCAACCTCAATGTGCCTTTGATTTCGTAACCTTCAAATGTAGCCTATGATTATGTAAACCCTCGAATGTAGCCTTCGATTTTGTTTCCCTCAAATGACCTTTGAATTATGGTAACCCTCGAATGTAAGCCTTCGATTTTTGGTTAGCCCTCAAATGTAGCCCTTTTAGATTCCTGGTAACCCTCGATGTAGCCTCGATTCGGTAAACACCCTCAAATGTAGCCTTTGAAATTTCGGTAACCTTTTCACATGTAGCCTATTATGGTAACCCTCCGAATGTTAGCCGTCGATTTCGGTTTAAAAAAAAAAAAAAAAAAAAAGCACTCAAATGTAGCCCTTTGATTATGGTAACCACGCCTCGATGTAGCCTTCCGATTTCCGGTAGCCCTCCAATGTAGCCTTCGATTCATGGTACCCTCGAATGTACCTTCGATTTCGTAGCCCCTCAAATGTAGCCATTCGATTCGGTAACCCCAAATGTAGCCTTCGCTTTCGGTAACCCTCAATGTAAGCCTTCGATTGCTGTAACCCTTCAATGTAACCTTTGATTATGGTACCTTTGAATGTAGCCCTTTCAATTTCGGTACCCCACCCTAGAAAGAAGCCTTTGGTTTGGTAACCCTCAGATGATAGTTTTAATTTTCGTAACCCTCAAATGTAGCCTTTGATCTTGGTAACCTTTGACTGTAGCCTTCAATTTAAGTTAAACTCAAATGTAGCCTTTGATTTTGGTAACCCTCAATGTCAGCCTTCGGTTTCGGTAACCCTCAAATGTAAGCCTTTGATTCGGTAACCCTCAAATGTAGCCCTTCGATGTCGTAACCCTCAAACTGTAGCCTTTATATGGTAACCCTCGAATGTAGCCTTCGATTTCGGTACCCCAAATGTCCCTTTGATTTCGGTACCTTCAAATGTAGCCTTATTATGTAACCCTCGAATGTAGCCCTTCGTTTTGGTGTCCTCAAATGTAGCCTTTGATTCTGGAACCCTCGAATCGTACCTTCGATTGTGGTAGCCCCGCAAATGTAGCCTTTGATTATGGTACCCCTCGAATGTAGCCTTTCGAGTTCGGTAACCCTCAAATGTAGCCTTTGATTTCGTAACCTTCAAATGTAGCCTATGATTCTGGTAACCCTCGAATGTAGCCTTCGATTCGGTAAGCCCTCAAATGTAGCCTTTGATTATGGGTAACCCTCGAATGTAGCCTTCGATTTTCGGTAGCCCTCCAATTAGCCTTCGATTTTCGGTAACCCTCAAATGTAGCCCGTCGATTTCTGTAACCTCAAATGTAACCTTTGATTTCTGGTAACTCCTCAATGTAGCCTTTGATTTTCGTAACCTTTGAATGTATCCTTCATTTTTCGTTAACCCTAGAAAGAAGCCTTGTTTTGGTAACCCTCAGTAATGATATTTTAATTTCAGTAACCCCCAATGTAAGCCTTTGATTTTTGGTAACCTTTACTGTAAGCCTTCAATGTTAGGTAACACCAAATTTAGCCTTTGATTTTGTAACCCTCAAATGTAGCCTTCGATTTCGTAAACTCGTACAGTACTATGTAGTACTCTGTATAGTTATAAGGTACAGTGCTGTTTATTACTCTGTATTGCTATAATGTCCAGTGCTGGGTATTACTCTGTATAGTTATAATGTACAGTGCTATGTATTACTCTCTATTGCTATAATGTCCAGTTCTGGGTATTACTCTGTATAGTTATAATGTACAGTGCTGTGTAATACGCTGTATGGTTAAATGTACAGTTCTGGGTATTACTCTGTATAGTTATAATGTACAGTACTGTGTAATACTCTGTATGTTATAATGTACAGTGCTATATAATACTCTGTATGGTTATAATGTACAGTTCTGGGTATTACTCTGTATAGTTATAATATACAGTGCTATATAATACTCTGTATGATTATAATGTACAGTGCTATATAATACTATGTATGTTATAATGTACAGTGCTATATATTACTCTGTATGATTATAATGTACAGTGCTATATATTACTCTGTATGAATTTAATGTACAGTGCTATATAATACTCTATATGGTTATAATGTACAGTGCTATATATTACTCTGTATGATTATAATGTACAGTGCTATATAATACTCTGTATGATTATAATGTACAGTGCTGTGTGTTACTCTGTATGGTTATAATGTACAGTGCTGTGTATTACACTGTATGGTTATAATGTACAGTGCTATATAATACTCTGTATGATTATAATGTACAGTACTGGGTACCCACATGGCCTCCGTTAATAAACATTTCCATATGTAGTTAAATGTGAAATAACCTTCCCAATATTACACTGATTCCCAGATTACACAGGGAAATGTAAAGTGATGAGAATAAGAAAACAATCCACACGTCAATAGTTTATAAATAATCATTTTATTTTTATTGAATTGGCCCTATCCCAGATTGGATCCCAGAGTTGGTCCAGAGGAAGGTGAAAAACCCCTCCTGAATCAAGGGCCAGAAGGGGGAAAAATTCCTTCCTGACTCCATGTGGCAGTCGGACTGATCCCTGGACCAACTAAAGCCTGAACCCAACTCCCCTCCCTGTACCTAGCGTGAGGTCTAAATCACTACTACAGGTGCGGCTATCTCTGGTCCTGCCCCCTTCCCCATGGCCGGCAATTCAGGGGATGCATTGCCTATGGGAAGACATGCGTCTGAAAGAGCATATCCCCCCATTGGTCAGTCCGCCCTCTTAGGGGAAGGGGTTGGATCCAGACCGGCCCGAAACAAAGCAGCATCTGCAGCTAAAAGGTAAGTGGGAAGGGAGTTAAGGTTCGTACACATGGTCATTCATGGGGCCCCACCAGCGATGCACAGTGGTGTACAAAAGGCTATTTTGGACTATCGGTAAATGTATGGGCGACTGGGTATTGTTGATAATCTGCCAGGTAGGATCATCAACGTTGCCTGACCGAGCTCCATATACTTACCGATAGTGGCTGTTGGTATCCTACGTCATGGGTCGGGCCCCGCAACCGTACATGTGTACGAAACTTTAGGTGAAGGCTTTTTTCCCCCATTAAATACCCAAATCCTATCATAAAAAACCCCAAAACCCTGATCTTTACCCTGTCCCAGCGTTGGTCCACAGGAAGGAGAAAAATCCTTCCTGACTCCATGTGGCAGTCGGACTGATCCCTGGACCAACTCGGAACGTCTCTTTATTAAACCCTGAGAACTAAGGACCTGGTCCGATACATCCCAAGGTTTAATACAGACGCTCACCCTTTACTCAAACAGATTTCCTGTCCTTCCGCTGCTGGCGTAGAAAACTAAAAGGGAAGAGAGAATAAAGGGGATTAGACAGTAATAATAGTAATTATGTGTTGTTGTGATAGTAGAGGGAGCACAGACAGAGACGAGACTGGGGACTGGGTCAGGGAAATCAGTTCTATTACCTGTAGAGGGGATTTTCTCCACTGGCCGGTTGATGGGTGGTAATGGTCTTTTCCCAATCAAATTTATCCTTGGTTTTCCTAATAACAGACAGAGAATAAGTCCCGTTTCATAGGCAGAGTGTAAGGTTGACCGACTCGTACCGGATTGAACTAATACTAACCAGTGTTTGGTATCGGCGGCAGAACATATTTCTTTCCTTTAAAGAATTTCTCTGCCATTTCACTGCTATAAAATGAGGTGTTTCGCAGTAATGCAGTACCACACCCAGCCAGAGAGGGAGCACTGCAGGAGACTGGAAACACTAATGCAATAGGTAATGTAACGATAAGACACTTTGGGCCCTATTTTAAAATGCACGGTATCGCAATTTAGTAACCGTTACCGTGTCAGTGTGACTGGGGAGGGGAACTAGAGGCTGATACCGGAGGATGAACACAGCCATGTAATTGTGACTAACAGGTGACAAGAGGGGTGAAGTCCCAGCGTTTCAATGGGGCCTTGTTACCTTTAATTCTCCATTAACATTCAGCTTCTCGCAGACTGGATTAAACTCCTGGGAGGTTTGTTTCTTGACGTCCTCCAGGGTAGAGTTCAGGGCCATTATAGTGTCTGCCTGCTGACGTTGTACCTCCTCCGCCTGTAAAGCCCGAACGTCAGATTCCTGTAGGAGCTAATAGAATAGGTCAGTATGTCAGTTAAGGCCTAATCATTGGCTCTATGCAGACTTCTAGTTGGACAATTCACTGGTCTCCCCTTTGCAGCTCTAAGAGGTTTCAATGTCAAAAGACTCAAATCTTTGACATTGTTTGAATCTGGTCTAAGGATTATTGTAATTAGCGCCAGGGATTCATCACCCTCTGTGGGGAAGGAGTTGGCGTGAGTTGGCGTTTGTCTCCTACCCTGGATCAATGTATAGGTAGGTAGGTATCTATGGGGAGGTTAGGGTTGTATTAAACTGTATATAAACTGCATCAAGATCCTGCCTGGGTGACCTCCCCTGTAATGCCCCATGTCCTGTCTGTACCTTGGTAGGTGATGATCTATGAGACACACAGTTCCCCATCTACCCATTACTAACCTGCTTTGAGCTGGTGAGGTCCTTTATTTTCTCTTCAAGTTGTCAAACCTCCATCTGGTGATCCTGGTTCTTCTCTGTAAATAGACACAGATAATTGGGGATGAACATTGACCACATTAAGGACACTTATTAAAACCTGTTTTCTACATGTTCTAATACACTAAAGGACATATTGATAAAGACGCAGTATTGTAATATACCATCCCTTTATTACCTGTACACACTGTAGGATTCAGCCATTACAACCAATAACCAAGCCGTTAATTACTGGTTTTAGTTACTGGTGGTCGTCCTATAGTAGAGGAGAAGGTGACAGTTGGTTGTCCTTAAGTAGAGGAGAAGGTGACAGTTGGTTGTCCTATAGTAGAGGAGAAGGTGACAGTTGGTTGTCCTATAGTAGAGGAGAAGGTGACAGTTGGTTGTCCTATATAAAAAAAAAAAAGAGGAGAAGGTACAGTTGGTTGTACCTATAGTAGAGGAGAGGTGACAGTTAAGGTATAGTCCTAAGTTAGAGAGAAGGTGACAGTTGTTGTCCCTATTAGAAGGAGAAGTGACAGTTGGTTGTCCTTAGTAGAGGAGAAGGTGACAGTTGGTTGTCTATAGTAGAGGAAGGTGACAGTTGGTTGTCCTAAGAGTAGAGGGAAGTGACAGTTGGTTGTCCTATCGTAGAGGAGAAGGTGACAGTTGGTTGTCCTATAGTTGGGAGAAGTTGAAGTTGTTGTCCTATAGTAGAGGAGAGGTGACGTTGGTTGTCCTAAGAGGAGAAGGTGACAGTTTGGTTGTCCTATAGTAGAGGAGAAGGTGACAGTTGTTTGCCCTATAGTAGAGAGAAGGTGCAGTTGGTGTCCTATAGTAGAGTAGAGAGGTGACAGTTGTTGTCCTATAGTAGAGGAGAAGGTGCAGTGTGTTGTCCTAATAGGATGAGAGGGACAGTTGTGTTCCCTATAGTAGAGAAAAGGTGACAGTTGGTTGTCCTATAGTAGAGAAGAAGGTGACAGTTGGTTGTCCATAGTATGAGGAGAAGGTTGACAGTTGGTGTCCTATAGTAGAAGAAGGTGACAGTTGGTTGTCCTATAGTACCCCTAATGTAAATTATAGGGATATGTAATATATACATAGCTAGGGCCCTATGTTACACCAGGACACCCAGTATTCTCCCTAGTATCTCCTGTCATCTGTGATATTCTACCATAAGAAATACCGGTGGTTGGTTATTATCGGTAATGTACCCCCTGTCTTTTTTATCATGTTACCTGTGCAAAGTTCCTTCCATCAGAAGGCGAGGCTCAGTTTTGGGTTATTTAAATGTTAGTTTGCTTTCCTCTTATCTTAAATAATATTTTAAACCCCCATAGAAAAAACGACATGACGTAACTCACCTTTCTAAATATTTAATAGGTTATCTTATATTAGATAAAACCCTGACAAAAGCAAACGATCCGTTTGGGAAAGAGATCAGCGTATATATATAAACCCTGACAATTACATTTTCAGAAGGAATGTACCCCTGATACTCAGGGTAATAAAAGTCATTAATTTCGGAAATTAAAATTCCGGTGAAAAAAACGACACAAAGGGACTCATTAGTGCGTAATTGCTTATTTTGTTGGAAATTCAAAATCGTTTTCCTAGGGATATAAGTTATAAACATGGAATGGTGTGATATGAAGTACAGACAGTAGTTACATTAGTGATATGGAATAATACATTAGTGATATGGACTGTAATACATTAGAGATATGGACTGTAGAATATTAGTGATATGGACTGTAATACATTAGTGATATGGACTGTAGAATATTAGTGATTGGGCGAGCCGTGTTGGACTGGAATATGTTGACTGTAAATTACATGGATGTACGTGGGAATATTGTGATAGGCATGTAGAATCCATAGTGCATGGGACTTGTAGAATACCTAGTGATGAGTTGTAGATACATCCGAATAGACAGTGATAGGGATCTGGACTGCTAGAATATTAGTGATATGGACTGTAGATATGTAGATCGGGCTAATAATTGAGACGACTGTATGAATAGTTAGTGATATGGACTGTGATAATAGATTTGATATGGACTAGACTTAAGAATATAGTGATATGATGTCAGAATACTTTAGTGTTATGGACTGTAGAATATTAGTTGATATGGACTCGTCTAATACATTAGGATAGGACCCTGCTTGAGATATTTAGTGATATGGGACTGAGGAATATTAGTGATAGTGGCTGTACAGTAGAGATTGTTCGACATTTAGTTGATTCAGTGGACTGTTAGAATATTCAGCCTGATATGGTAATAATTGAGTACGACCTGTAAAGACATATTAGTGATATGGACCGTAATACATTAGTGATAGGACTGTAGAATATTAGGATATGGGACTTTAGAATACATTAGGTCGGAAATATGTGACCCTTACTGGATTAGACATATTCGGTGACCGTAGAAATTTAGTTGATATGGACTGTAGTATGAGTTAGTTATGGACTGTATAAGTAGATTGAGAGATACGGAACTGTAGAATATTAGTGATATGGGACTGTTCTAGCGATATGGATTAGAAAGATGATATGGACTTGTAGAAATTAGTGTGATATGGACTTAACTATTAAAATACGATGTAGAATATTTGATATCGGACCTGTGATTATGATGACTTGAATAGTGATATGGACTGTATTTAGAGATATGTATGTGATATTAAGGACGTAGAATATTAGTTGATATGGCGGTAGATATTAGTGATATGGACTTGTAATACCGCTAGGTAACGTTGATATAGTGACTGGCGATAGAATATAGTGATATGGACTGTAGAATATTCGTGATATGGGACTAGGTAATACATTAGAAGATATGGCTGTAGATATAGTGATATGGACTGTAGAATATATGATTGATGTGATTATGTGATTGTAGGAATATTAGAAGGACTAGGATGTAGCAGTTAGTGATATATGGACTTGTAGAATCATTAGTGTATGGACTGTAGACTATTAGTGATATGGACGAGAATATTAGAGATAGGAATGTCGCATGAATATTAGTAGAATATTGGAACTGGATGAATATAGTGATATGACTGTAATATTAGTGATATGGACTGAGAGAGTTTGTAATACCATTGTAGAGCATCGGACTGTAGCATATTAGTATATGGACTGTTGAATACTGATATTAAATTAGTGATATGGGACTGTAGGACTTATTAGTGATATGACTGTAATACATTAGAGATATGATGGACTGTAGAATATTAGTGGCATGGACGTAGTGATATTAGTGATTGGACTGTAGAATATTAGGGATAGGACTGTAGAATATGAGTGATAAGTGGACTGTTAATACATTAGTGTAGGACTGTAATACATTAGTGATATGGACTGTAGACATATAGTGATTAGGACTTGTAAAATTAGTGATATGGACGTAGTAATACCATTAGTGATATGGACTGTAGAATTAGTGATATGGACTGTAATACATTAGTGATATGGACTTTAATACATTAGTGATATGGACTGTAGAATATTAGTGATATGGACTGTAATACATTAGTGATATGGACTGTAGAATATTAGTGATATGGACTGTAGGAATATAGTGATATGGACGTAATAAATTAGTGATATGGACCTGTAGAATTAGGATATGGACTGTAACATTGTATGTTTACTGTAGACTATTAGTGATATGGACTGTAGAATTATATTGGTATTGGGACGTAGAAATAGTTGATATAGGTGTAATTACATTAGTGATATGGACTGTAGAATATTAGTGATATGGACTGTAAACTATTAGTGATATGGAGTGATGTAAATACATGTATATGGACTGTAGAATATTAGTGATATGGACTGTAATACATTAGTGATATGGACTGTTAGAATATTAGTGATTTGGACTGTAGAATATTAGTGATATGACTGTAGAATATTAGTGATATGGACTGTAATACATTAGTGATATGGACTGTAATACATTAGTGATATGGACTGTAGAATATTAGTGATATGGACTGTAGAATATTAGTGATATGGACTGTAGAATATTAGTGATAATGGATCTCGTAAATACATTAGTGATATGGACTGTAGAATATTAGTGATATGGACTGTAATACATTAGTGATATGGACTGTAGAATATTAGTGATATGGACTGTAATACATTAGTGATATGGACTGTAATACATTAGTGATATGGACTGTAGAATATTATTAGAGTTTTTTTTTTTTGACTTGTTATTTTTAGAGGGTACCAGTAGAGGTCCATGGTTAGGTAGTAAGGGGAAAGAAGAGGCCAGGGTAGGTAGGGGACAGTAGATTTGCCCATGGGTTACTTCAGTAGGGAAGTCGAGGCCCACGCTTAGGGTAGTAGGGGGACAGTAGAGGCCCATGGGTAGATGGTAGGGGACAGTAGAGGACATGGGGTACAGTGGTATATGGACAGTAGAAGGGGACCATGGGTAGGTTAGTTCGGGGACAGTAGAGGGCCCAGGGGGTAGGTAGAGTAGTAGGGGGAGTAGGAGGGCCCATGGGATAGGGTCGTTTGGGGGGACAGGAGGGGCCCATGGTAAGGTAGTAAGGGGACAGTTTTAGAGGCCAGGGTAGGAAATTGAAGGCTACCATTCGACGGGGGGTTACCGAAATCGAAGTACATTTGAGGGTTACGGAAAAAACAAAAGGCTACATTTGAGGTTTACCGGATCGGAAGGGCTACTTCAGGGGTGTACCGAAAACCAAAAGGCTTACATTGAACGGGTTACCGGAAAGTCAAAGGCTACATGAGGGTTTTACCGAAATCGAAGGAAATGGGAAGGGCTACAGTGAGGGTTACCCAAACTCAAGGCTACATTTGGTGTACTAAATTGAAGGGTAGTACGTCAAAGGTTACCAAAAATCAAAAGGCACATTTGAGGGTTACTGAAAAATTAAAAAAAACTAAATTCATCTGAGGGTTACCAAAAAACCAAAAGGTTCTTTGTCTAGGGTTACCGAAATGAAGGCAAACATTCAAAAAGGTTACCGAAAATCAAAGGCTACATTTGAGGGGTTTACCGAAATCAAAGGTTACATTTGAGGGTTACAGAATTCGAAAGGGCTACATTTGAGGGTTACCGAAATGAAGGCTGTTACATTTTAGGGCTTACCGAAAAAATCGAGGCTTCATTAGAGGGTACCAAATCAAGCCTAAATGAGGGGCCTTTACGAAAATCGAAGCCGCTAAAATTTGCGGGTTTCATAATCAAAGGCTACCCATGGAGGGCTTACGAAATCGAACGGGGAATCGCGGGTTACCATTAATCAAAAGGCTACATTGAGGGCTTACCGAAATCGAAGGCTAGATCGAGGGTTCCATACCATCATAGGCTACATTTGAAGGTTACCGAATCGAAGGGGCTACCATTTGGGAGGTTACTGAAAAATCGGAAAGGCTACATTCGAGGGTTACCATAATAAGAGGTACATTTGAAGGTTACCGAAAGGGAAGGATACATTCGAGGTACCGAAAAATCGAAGACGGCTTACATTCGAGGGGGGGGGTTACGAACGAAGGCTACCTTCGAGGGGTTACCCATAATGATAGGGAAAATTGGGTTTGGAACCTAAACAAAAAAGGAAGTTGTCCTGTGAGTGTACGAAAACTTGTGAGGGCCACTTTCCTCTTACGGGGACCTTGGCTGAGGACATATAAAAAGATAGGGGCAAGACACTTAATCAATTTGATGGGTATGGTGTGTGGGAAAAGTTTGGAAAAATAAGGATTGTTGACAGTTTGAAATAAGGGATTGTTTTGTTTCACTGTTTAAGGGCCTATGTGTGGCCAGGACGAGTGTGATTAAAGCAGGGGGACTAATCTTTATTATTCCAGTGTAAAGGGTTGTGCTGGACTTCTATATTCTAAGGTATTGTACCTGTCGTACCAATCCAAACAGGGTGTGAAAGTTTTAATAGGGTTGTTTTTTTCCCTATCCTATGGCTCTTGCACTATTGTTGGTTGCGGGTTGGGGGCCATTAGTAAGAAGGATTCAACAGGTTGTTGGGCCTGTGGTTTTGGGGACCTAAACAAAAAGGAAAGTTTCCTGTGAGTGTAAGAACTGGAGTGGCCCTTTCTCTAAGGAACTTGCTTCAAGGACATATAAAAAGAAGGAACATTGTGAAACCAAGAAGGGGCAAATTAAACAAAGGTTGTGTGGTCCACTGTGTTGGTGTGGGTATTAGAGGGACAGTTTTCGGTCAGAAGTTACCATGCAATGGCATAGTGCCAAATTTGTAATACCGGAACCTGGGAGGCAGACGGTTTCCAGGGGAACATGCTGTGTCCAGGTGTGGAAGTGGGTTGCTGTTTGGAAGTGAGGGGAGTAGTGTCTTAGGGGGCAGCTTGCTGCGGTTGCAAGGGATGGCAGAGGAAACTGGGGGGTCAAGGAAGGCAATGGCTGGGGCAAGTATAGGGGTGGGGGAAGAGGACAAGGAAAGGATGAGGAAGAGGTTAGTTTTTTTTAGGGTTACTAGGGGAAGTGGGGAACCGGAGAGTAGGGTGGCTTCTTCCCAGAATTGGTCCATCCCAACAGATTTGCCGCCTTAGGTAATGAGTGGGAGGAGGGACACCATCGGGAATTAGGTGTATGGAGGGGGTGGTCCCTTGGGCAACCGGGGGGACTGCCATCTTGATACAAGGGAGGAGGAAACGGAGGGTCAGGAATGCAAGGCAGGTGGTAGTGGTAGGGGGACTCCATTATAAGGAAGATAGATAGGGTAAATCTGACGGGCAAAGACCATACCATGCACAAAACTGTGTGTTGCCTGCTGGTGCTAGGGTTCGGATTGTGGGATCGGTAGAACAGATTATTGGGTTGGGCCGGGGTGTGACCCGGCGGGTCTTGGTTTCACATTGGTTGCCAAGACAAAGTAGAGGTGGATGGTGAGGGTACTTAAAAACATGATTCTGAGAACTAGGGCCAAGATCAAAGCAGGCCCTCCGGGTAGTGTTTCAGAAATACTACCGGCAGGCCAAGTGCTTAAGCCAGGGGGGAGACAGCGGGAGTCTTAGAGCATTTTAATGCGTGGCTAAGCGAGTGGTGTAAGGAAGAAGGGTTTTGGGTTTTATTTGAGGAATGGGCCGACTTTGCTGTTGGCTACAGGCTTCTTTAGTCGGGATGGGTTGCCACCTCAACGGATGGGTGGTTGTAGCTGTTGTGGGGAAGAAAGATGGCTAGGAGGTGGAGGAGGATTTTTAACTAGGTTTTGGGGGGGGGGGAGGGTATTAGCAGTCTCACTGGGATAGCTTGTCCAGGAGGAAGGGAAAAGCAGGGTGTAGATAGGGACCAGTGGGGAGGGCGGACAAAGTTGGGTGGGGGGGTTGGGGCAGATAGGGGGATGGAAGAGAAAAAATGGTGTATCAAAAGGGTTAACGATAAAAGTACAGGATCTAATCTAAAAAGGTAATGTTTACAAATGCGGAAGCCTGGCTGACAAAATGGTGAATTGGAAATGATGGCATTGAATGCAAAAGTTTGATGTTGTAATAAGGTATAGCAGGAAAAGTGTTGAACCAGTTTTATCACGACTGGGCCTGTATTGTAAATATTAGAAGGATTGTGCCCGTTTCCCGCGGCAGGACACAGAAAAAAAAAAAAACACGGAAAGGGGGGAGCGCGCAGCTAGTGTTTCATGCTAAAAAAATACTTGACACCCGCCACACAAATTTTGAAAAGACAGAGATAAAACATGGTGAAGATGGATGTCGATTAAAAGTGGAGGCAATATCGGCCTGGAAATTAGGCAAAACAGGAAAGGGGTTGGGGTAAGTCATGTTGGGTCGGCTATAAGCCGGCCAAATATAGCGAGAGGAGGTGAGTTCCAAACTGCAATGCGTTGGCAAGCGCTGCAAGTTTGGGGAGTGTGATCATTATGGGGGACTTTCAATTACCCGGGACATTGATTGGTGTGCTGTGGGTGGAACTGCCAATCACAGGAAACAGGGAAAAAGGGCGATTGAGGAGTTATCCTGAATTGCTTGCAGGAATTAATTTTCTTCTCCCACCAGGTGGCTGAGACTTCCTACTAGAAAAGGAGCAATCTGTTTGGATTGGTAATATCTAAATTGTGGAGCGCATATTTAAGATATTAAAGGTAAATCGGAGGCTTAGGAAATAGGTGGACATGAAAGTGGCATTTGACTTTGTATCGAAAGGAAAACGTGAGCGGGTTAACAAAAGACATTTAATTTCCAGGAACGGCAATTGTCCCAGGTTAAAAAGAGCTCTTCAGAATGTCAACTGGATAATGGTTAATATCAGGTAAAGGTTTAATTGAACAAAGAAGGGAAATGTTGTTCAAGGGGATTTAAGCCAGTTCACATTCTAAATTTATACCTTGGGAAAATAAATGAAAAAAAAAAAATAAATCCGGCTATGGGCTGAATTCTGATGTACAAGAGGCCCACAGGTTAGGAAAGGGAAAAAGGCCAGTAACACCTTTTAGGCCGAAGGAGGGAAAACGGAAAAGGGGGGCCCTTAGGGAGCCCTCCCCCAAGCGGAGTATTTTAAAAACTGTAACAAGGAGCGTACACCACCTAAAGAAAAGCAATTAAACAACTAGGCTAAAAACCTAATCATGAAGTTAGGATAAGTGAGAAAGCTTTTCCACTAAGCCTAAAAAAATTCGCTTTAAAACCGTATACTTTATAGTAAAGAAGATGAGGAATGAGAATGTCGAGGCCCCATAATTAATGGGATAAGTAGTTTACGGAGGACGGATGGCGGATAAAAGTAACGCAAATGCTCCTTTGAACATTATTTTTTTCCCTATGTATACCCACTACTGGAAGATCACCAAGTTACAGATATCATCGAGGGTATTAGTAGCAATAAAGGACCGTCACAAAGATTTTCAACGTTCACCCTTTGGTTAACGCACGGTATATGTTACAGAAAGGGAACTAAATAAGGTTAATAATCTAATAAATCTCCTGGACCCGGACTTCCCAAATACATCCCTCGGGTATTTAAGGAGCTAAGGTCCGTTTTTATCCTAGGCCATTGTTTTCTATTTTGTTTGACTTCCTCCATGTCGCGTGGTGTGTGTGCCTTCTGCATTGAAAAAGGGGATGTTTTTCCAGAATTCAAAAAAGGGTAAAAAAAGGTCAGTTCCAGACGGGTAATTTAACAGGCCCTGTAAGTTTAACTTCAGGGTGGGGGAAGATCCTGGAAAAGTTTAATAAGGGAACCTGTTCTGAGTATGTTCAGGACTGATTAGAAGTAGTAACCAGCATGGATTTTGGAAGAATAGAATCCTTGTCAAATAATGCTTGGGGCTTTTATGGAGAGACAGTAAGTAGAGGAAATTTAGACTCTGGACATAGCAGTAGAATCGTAGTTTACTCGGATTTAGCCAAGGCTTTGAACAGTCCCCCCAGAGGCGACAAATGTATAAGTAAGTGTTCGCGTTGGCTCTTGGGGAGTCACATTTGTGGAAATGGATAGAAAAATTGGTTAAGGAAAGGGACTGCACAAGAGAGTTAGTTGTTCAATTGGGGCTTCATCTTTTGGACTCTAAAGTGCTTAAGTGGCCCAGGTGCCACAGGGTTCTCCCGTGTTGCCGGCGCCCGCCGCTTTCTTATTTAAAATCATTTATTAAGATTTGGAAGGGGGGTATTGTCAGCCACAAGGTCTGTGTTTGGATCCGACGAAACAAAACAAACTTGTCGACCATTACAAAAACTTTCAGAAGGGGATGTGCCATCGTTTGCAAGGGGGATTACGATGATTATCAATTGGCTGCTAAGTGGCAGATGAAGTCAAGTTGATAAATTAAGGTGATGGCATTTTGGGACTTAAAAAAAATACTTGTTGATAATATACTATAAAAAAAGGCTCTGCGTTAAGTACAACACTGTTGAGGAAAGGGATCTTGGAGTTTTGGTTTTGGGACTTAACAAAACCTTAACAGGTAATGACCAAGCAGTGCCAAGCCGGCGCCCAATAAGCCGAAGGACAGCCATGGTATGTTTTCTTGTATAAAGGAGGGTATGGATTCAGAGAAAAATGTCATTCACCTCTTTACAAACGCAATTGGTAAGGCCTCATTTGGGAATATGCCAGTGCAATTTTGGAATCAGGGACCAAAAGGAAAATCTTTGAAAATGAAAAGGGTTAAGAGAAGGGAAAACTAAATTAATTAAGGGGATTTGGGGGAGCTGAATATGAGAGAGGACTGGAAAAAGTTTACAATATGTCGCTGGCGAAAAGGCGCTGGTGGGGGATCCCTGGGGATATTGATTTTTTATTGTGTATATATGGTTATTACATTAAACGGGCCATTCATACAATAAAACTATCTGGGGCATTGTCCACCAATTGAACGTGTCAAAGGGACACGAGGGACCACCTAAGACGGAAGAAAACAGGTTTAGGCTTCAAGCTCGGAAAGGGGTTCTTCAACCTGTGAGAAACGGTAATTTAAAAAGTATGGAACTGTCTTCACCCAGTGGGGACGTTTGAATGGAGGGCAGGTTCATTGGTTCCGTTTAACAAAAAAAAAAGTGGATGAGTTTCTGCAAAAACCACAGAATGTTGCAGTTACTGGTATGGATACCTAAAAGTAGGTTAATTCCAGGGGGGAAAATTTCCGCACTGCACTTGGAGTACAGGAAGCGAATTTTTTCCCCCTTCATAATTGGGAAGGTTTATTTTTTGCCTTCCCTTCGGGTGCAACAGTAGGCAGGAATGAGGGATATTGCACGATGGGTTGGGACTGGTGGACGGTACTATCTTATTCAACCTAACAATTACTATTATATTACGATCTTAAAGAGGGTTACCGAAAAATCAAAAGGCTAATTTTGAGGGTTACGAAAATCGAAGGATACATTTGAGGGTTACCAAAAAAAAAGGCTTACATTTCGAGTGTTACCTAAAAAATGAAGGGTAACAGTCAAAGGTCACCCAAAAATTCAAAAGGGCTACATTTGAGGGGTTACTGAAATTAAACTAATCATCCATTGAGGGTTTACCCAAAAAACCAAAGGCTTCTTCTTAGGGGTACCGAAAATTGAAAGGGGCAAATTCAAACGGTTTACGAAACAACGCATACATTTGAAGGGTACCGGAAAATCAAAGGTTACACATTGAGGGTTAAGAAGCGAAGGCCTTAACATTTGAGGTTACAAAAATCGAAGGCTTAACATTGGAGGGCCCTACCGAAATCGAAGGCTACATTCGAGGGGGTACCATAATCAGGCTACATGTGAGGGCTACCGGCTAACACGAAGGGCTTACATCAGAGGATTCCATTAATCATACGGCTACCATTGAACAGGTTACGAAAACCAAAGGGCTACTTGAGGGTTACCGACAAATCGAAGGCTTACACATGTCGAGGGTACCATATCAAAGGTACTTTGAGGGTACCAAAAATCGAAGGATACATTCGAGGGTTACCATAAACAAAGGCTACATTTGGAGGGGCAACCACAAAATCGAGGTATTCGAGGGTTCCCATAATCATAGGCGACATTTGAAGGTTACCGAAATTTCTCACAAAGGATACATTGAGGGGTTAACGAAAATCGACAGGCTTAAATTCGAGGCGTTCCCATAATTCAAAGGCTACATTGAGGGTACCGAAAATCGAAGGCTAAATTCTGAGGTTACCGAAATCAAAGCGCTACATAGGGTTACCGAAAACCGGGAAGGTACAAGTTTGCAGGGTCTACCAAAAAATACAAAAGGCTACATTTGCAAGTGTCCCCGAAAAGTGAACCGGATAACACAGTCAAAGGTTTAACCAAAATCACAGGCTACATTGGAGCTTGAGGGTACTGAAATTAAATAATCCACTGAGGGTTTTACCAAACCAAGGCTTCTTCTAGGTTACCGAAAAGTGAAGGCTACATTCAAGGTTACCAAATCAAAGGTTACATTTTGAGGGTTTTGACAGAAATCGAAGGCACATTTGGAGGGTTGTACCGAAATCGAAAGGCTACAATTGAGGGTTACCGAAATCGAAGGCTTTACATTTGAGGGCTACCGAAATCGAAGGCGTACATCGAGGGGTTACCATAAGCGAAGGCTACACTTGGGGGCTCACCGAATCGAAGGCTACAGTCGAGGGGTACCATAATCAAAGGATAACATTTGAGGGGGCTAAGAATCGAAGGCTACATTCGAGGGTACCTATCATAGGGCTACTATTTGAAAGGGTTTACCGAAATCAAAAGGCTACATGAGGGTTGCTACCGATATCGAGGCTAAACATGTTCGAGGGTTAACCATAATCAAAGGCTACATTGAGGCTACCAAAAATCGGAGAAGGCACAATTCGAGGGTTACCATAATTAAAGGGCTACATTGAGGGGCATACCCAAATCCGAAGGGCTACATTCGAGGGTCCCATAATATAGGTACATGAAGGTTACGAAAATCAACAGGGTACATTTTTGAGGGCTTAACGAAAAAATCGAAGGACACATTCGAGGGGGGTTTACCTAACAAAAGGCTACATTGAGGAGGGTTTACCGAAAATCGGAAAGGCTACATTGAGGGTTACGAAATCAAAAGGCTCACATTTGAGGGCGTTGACCGAAAAAAAACGAAGGCTACATTTGAGGGCTGTACAACAAATCAAAATGGGTACCCATTTGAGTGTGACGGTACATTTGGAAGGCTTACACCGTAACGGGCGTTACCAAAAAAATTCACAGGCCTTACAATTTTTTGAGGGTTACGGAAATTAAAACTAATCCAATCTGAAGGGTTAACCAAAACCCAAAAGGTACATTTGGAGGGTTACTGAAATTAAAAACAACTAATCATCTGAGGGGTTACCAAACCAAAGGGCTTCTTTCTAGGGTTTACCGAAAATGAAGGTACATTCAAAAGGTTTACCGAATTCAAGGTACATTTGAGGTTTACCGAAATCAAAAGGTTACATTTGAGGGTTACAGAAATTCGAGGCTACATTTGAGGGTACCGAAACGAAGGGCTTACTTTGCAGGGTTTACCGAAAATCGGGAACGGCTAAACTTTGAGGGGCTCAACAAAATCAGAAAGCGCTACATTCGAGGCGTTGTACCAATGCAAAGGGCTACATCTTCGAGGGGGCTACCACGAACATCGAAGGCCTACATTTGAGGGTTAACCATAATCAAAAGCTACTTTAAGGCTACCGAGGAAATCGAAGGTTAAACTCGGAGTGGGTTTTACCATATCCAAAAGGCTACATTTGGAGGCGGCACCGAAATCGAAGGGTACATTCGAGGGTTACCCATAATCAAGGTAACCATTTGAGGGCTCCCGAAATCGAAGGGGCTACATCCGAGGGTTAACCATAATCAAAGGCTAAACATTTGAAGGTTACCGAACATCAAAAAGGCTAAATTTTGAGGGTTACCGAAAATCGAAGGCTACATTCGAGGGTTCTACCATTAATCCAAAGGCTACATTTGTAGGTGCTAACGGAAAATCGAAGGGCTTACATTCGAGGGTTACAATAATTTCAAAGGGGTAATTTGAGGGCTACCAAAAGAGGAAGGGCTACATTCGAGGGTTACCCCATAATTCATAGGCTAAACCATTTGAAGGTTTAAACGAAATTCAAAAGGCTAACATTGAGGGTTTAACCCGAAATCGAAGGCTACATTCGAGGGTGAAATAAATCAAAGGCACAATTTGAGGGCGACCAAATCGAGGCTACTTCGAGGGGTTACATTAATCAAAGGCTAATTTGAGGGGCAAAAAAACCAAAATTGACGGCCAGTTTCGAGGGTTACCATTATCATAGGATACATTTTGAAGGTTTACGAAAAATCAAAGGTAATTTGAGGGTTTACGAAATCGGAAGGGGCTACTTCGAGGTTACCATAATCAACGGCTTACATTTGAGGGGTTACCGAAATCGAAGGATACGATTCGAGGGTTACCGACAAATCGAGGGCTACAAGGTGAGGGGTTACCGAAAATAAAGGGCTTACCATTTGAGGGTTACCGAAAAAAACCGAAAGGCTACATTTGAGGGGTTTTACCAAAACAAAAAGGTACATTTGAGGTTATGAAATTAAAAAAAACTAATCATTTTTGAGGTACCAAAACCAAAGGCTAATTTGAGGGTTACTGAAATTAAAATACCATCATTGAGGGTTACCAAACAACCCAAAGGGCTTCTTTTAGGGTACCGATAATTGAAGGCTACATTCAAAAGGTTTACCGGAACTCCAACGGCACATTTGAGGGTACCGAAATCAAAAGGGGTCATCTTTGAGGGTTACAGAAACGAAGGCTTACATTTGAGGGGTTACCGAAATCGAAAGCTCGTACCAGTTCGAGGGTTACCGAAATCGAAGGCTAATTTGAGGGGGGGGGGGCGTGGAGGGGCTACGACATCGAAGGCTCATTCGAGGGTGGTTACCAAATCCAAAGGACCTTTGAGGGGCTACCACGAAATCGAAGGCTACAACTTTGGAGAGGGTTAACATAATTCAAAAGGCTACATTTGAAGGCTACCGAAATCGGAAGGCTACATTCGAGCCCGGTTACCATAATCAAAGGGCATACATGTTGAGGGGGCTACCGAAATAGAAGGCTACACGAGGCGTTACCCATATTCAAAAGGCTTACCATTGAGGGCTACCTTTTGAAATCGAAGGCTACATTCGAGGGTACATAATCAAAGGCTACATTTGCAGGTTACCGAAACATACAACAAGCGCTACCATTTGAGGGTTACCGAAAATCGCCAAGGTACACATTCGAGGGGTACCATTAATCCAAGGCTACATTGAGGGCTACAGAAATCGCACAGGCCTTACACTCTCCGAAGGGTTTACCATGACATCAAAGGGCCTAATTTGAGGGCTCCCAAAAATAGGAAGGTACTTCGAGTGGTACATAACAGCAAGGACTACATTTGAAGGTTAACGGGAAATAAAAGGCTACAATTTCGATGGTTTAACCGGAAAAATCGAAGGCTGTACATTCGAGGGTTTACCTAATTCAACGGCTACATTGGGAGGGTTATCGAACATCAAAGGCTTCTTTGAGGGCTAACAAAAATCGGAAAGGCTAACATTACGAGGCGTTACCCCATTACTTAAATAGGGCTACTTGAGGGTTGATCGGAAATCAAGCTCATCCCTGAGGGGTACCAAAAATCGGAAGGATGACATTCGGGGTTACCATAATCAAGGCTACATTTGAGGGTTATCGAAAAATTCCAAAGGGGCTTAATTTGAGGGCTACTGAAAATCGAAGGGCTACATTTTGAGGGTTACCCGAAATCGAACAAATAATTGAGGGGTACGAAACCAAAAGGGCTACATTCTGAGGGTTAACAGTTTTTGAGAATTCGATAATACTCAAAAATCACGTTTTGCACAGTTCAAAACATCCGAAACTTCGGTCCGTCGTTTGGATAGTTCGCATTCGTACGAACTCATAAAGTTCAAGTAGCGAACGCCCATCACCATCATAATTAGTTAAGATAAGCAGATTGCAGTGCAAATGGAAACTCCAGCAAACTGGTATGGTCAGGACCCAATTGGCCCCAACACTAGTTTGTGTGCCTTTTTTAAGGTGGGCAAATAGCTCACCATTGGGGTGTTGTTGACATAGTCCTTACCTTGCCCCCATTTTCCACAAACCATTGATAAAGCAGAAGAGGAATCGATGTTCTAATTAACAAGTACAGGAACAATTTCTTACCTTAATGCCCCTTAGGGTTACTGTCCGGGTTCCCTAGGGTAACAGGCATTTTCCCCAGTATTCCGTGTCCATGTCTAGATATTGATATAAGCCTCCATAGGTTATCCACCAGACGGGTACAGTAACCTCAATCCCCCTTCTCTCGTTTATTGATGAGTAGGAGGTGGCCGGGAGGAATAAAATGATTCAACCAATTAGAGTAATAATGCGCTACTTCCTCTTTCATGTCATATATAACAGTACTCCTTTGAAAAAAACTTCCGTGTGAACCTTTAACTATGCAGAGGATAGTGGTTTTAAAGTGGAGAGAAATAACGACATTTTAAATTGATTTAACATTATTTGAGTGGAGGTTGAATATGTGTAAAGCTTCTCCGTCGTTCTAATGGCCCAATTTTACCCAATGTGACCTTCATCTAACAAGCGCGCTCCGCGGGGATAATAAGCACCCTAGGAACCCCATGAATTGGTTTTTCCATCCATCGACCAGGGTATCTTTTGTTTTATGTATGGTGAGTTGTATTATTAACTTAATATTTCACCTACCCCCCCCCCCGGTGATTATTACGCGAAGCACCCCATTGTCTCTGTGAATGAGTCTGAATGGAGTCTGGGATTACACGCTTTAAAGGCCCCAATAACACAATTTAAATTGTAGTAGTATTTCCAAAGAAAATGGTGCAGTGCCTAAAATAAGAGTAAAGCCCATGTTAACCCCCAAGTTTTGCAATTATTTCCCCCTATATTGACTCTCATGGTAACTAATGTATTGAAGGAAAGCATGGCTATAGTTGGTTTGTTGAGGGGAAAACAATGTGGTAAACCAACACAGGTCAACTTTGTGGTTGGATTAGTTCATCAAACCCCCATATAGTCTCAGTCTGGGACCCACTTTTGCAGGGGGTCTGGGTTTTTGGACACCGGAAAACAAACTTTTTACAATGCGACCTTTGGCCAGACAGGTCCTGGTGGCACGGTAACTGGTGTGGCTCATCAGGGAACTAGGTGTGGCTTGCGAAGGGCTGGGCCTGTGGGGGGGCTGACTAACCAACGTGACTGGTGGATGGGAGGGCTGACTTAACACATGATTGGTGGGACTCCCGGAGGGCTGACTAAACCAATGCTTGAGAGGGGATGGTGCTGAACTGGCCCAGTATTGCAGGAAACACCAGGAGGTTTTGTTTTTAAAATGCCGCAATTTAAGTGCTCTTGGCAGGGGTGCGCACCTGAGCAAATGCTTCGTTGCTTCATGTAGGGCGCCCCTTGACCCAAACTGCATTAAATAATTCCTGCAGAATGAAACAGTTGTTTTTTTTCTATTATCTCAGTTTAGCTGATTTACTTCTCATTATCCTGGTCCTTATTGGTAAATGCTTATTTTAAAGGAAACGGAAAAAACAATTTCTTTTAACGCAGTATTTTATTCTTTAAAAAAACCCTTTTTGCCACTCCATCAGTTTACTTAAAAACCCCAAAGAGTAGGATAATTGCATGACAAAGACAATATTCCTTCCTAGTAAGCCATGCTACCTGGCATTGTTGCTACAAGCAAGGTAGGCGTATCAACCACGACCCCACAAAAATCTTTCCATCTTACGATGCACTTAACACAGAGTTTCTTCTATACGGTTGGGTAGGTGAGGCACAGGGATTATTAAATCCCAATTTGCATCCCACTTCCAATTACTTCTACAATCTGAACATCTCACTCGGCATTCTGTGACCATTGTGAAATCTATACAAAAAAATAAAATCCTAGTGCACACAACACCAATAATCAGATATTGGCTAACTCCCCGTATGGATAGTAGCCAATAGCATTATAATTGTTTGTGCCCACTAAGGGATTTTATTTTTGTATGTTTTATATTTTTGGTCTGAGTTGACTCTTTAATAGGGATGTACAACAGCCCAATTTCTTTCTTCTGTTTTTTTCCTATCTAGTGTGACTTTGTGATAATCCATCTAGGTTGTTTTCAAAACATCATTGAAGTTTCCCACACTTGAATAGTTTTAGTGTTTCATCAGCAGTTGATTTCTAAAAAACCACAGAAAATACATACATTTACTAGGTGTGTGCGACGTACTGTGCTCAGATACTAAATTGTTCCAGTGACACTAAGTATCTTCACAGCCACCTACTTAAGAACAAAGTATACCACATTCCATTACCAACTTACTCTTTCGACCCACATCAACCATTTCTACAACAAGGACAATTGCTTGTTAAAGCCCCACCAGACCTAAGTTGATCACACCTCCCGTACACCCCCAAATACTCTGGCCCGATATAGGACTATCTAAATTGCGAACGCAATTCCCCAACTTTTTACACCCACCTGGACATCCCCTCAGAAACCTGGACCTGATCGGTACCAAATGAAAGCGATCAGCACATAGAAATTATTTCTCGAGTTTTATCTTTAATGTTTGCAGACAAAAACCCCCCACCTCCTTGCCGCAAGCCCCTCGTCTAAACAACAACTGCCCAACTTTGATCCCCCTCAATTGCTAAAAAGTAACCAATGGGGATTTGATTAGCATCATCCTTAACCCCCCGGGCTTGCGATTGGTAGTTGGTCCTATGAGCTTTCTCACCACCTTTAGATCCTCTGGTAAATTCCAATTTCCAAGATCCCATGTTAAACACGATACTGAATTTAAACTTGAAACCTTTCAGTTCTTTTGGCATTCTTGTTACCCTTTAATTTTAGGCCAACACCCAAGTAACCCCAACACACGCACTCGACACCCCTATTTTGGTGCGGCGGTTTTATCAAGAAATCAACAACCAGCCCC
This sequence comes from Hymenochirus boettgeri, assembly GCA_019447015.1. Classification (NCBI taxonomy): domain Eukaryota; kingdom Metazoa; phylum Chordata; class Amphibia; order Anura; family Pipidae; genus Hymenochirus; species Hymenochirus boettgeri. Next base: position 165,268,765 of record CM033477.1, on the reverse strand, counting down.
ACACGTAATGATATTTACCAAAACCGATGATTGGGTCCACCCGGCCTAAGCGCAACAACACCACGTATTATTACCAACGCCTACAGCCAGCACAAAAGCAAAGGAATCTTCACCCCCTACAGATTACAACCTGCCCCCGGTTCTTTTTTAGGAACCTCGCCACTTTGTGTATTCAGATGTTCCCCGTAGTGAATAAAGGAACTTTTTTGTCGGCACTTTCCAGATCAACTACCGTATATAAAACGGTGACAATGCATTTTATTGTCTCTAAAGAATTCATACTACACTGTTTTATTTCTATTACAAATATAAAATAATGAAGTTCCAGCGATGAATTCAGGTTGTGTTGGCCTTGCTAATAGGACAAGAGTAGGTAATAAGTAACCAACTTATTCATTACAATTCTAACACTGCCAGAAATGCAAAAAACAACCTCTGTCATTATTCCCAGTCTTTAACGTTACAATTCGTGTAGAAAACTTACCAAGTTTTACCGGAAGGCGAAGGAGCCAAATACTCAGAAAAAGAGGGAACCCGAAAATCAACCTTATTCATAAATATGGGAAGAAAATTTGTTCCACTAGAACAAAACAAAAGAAAAAACATTCTCTAGATTTTCAAATATGGGAAGTCCCCCCGCCCCCCCGATGGGGGAAATGAAACTGGACCGGTTGGAAAAATTTCCACAGATGTTTGATTTTTGGGATTTTACTTCAACGGAACCAAAGTTGAATGAAGTTTGCCACGCATTTTGTTCTCCGGCCCAGTTTGGCACTGTTCAGTGGATGTGTGGCTTATTCATGTTTCAGGGCCCAATCTACCCTGTTGTGCTCCGGCTATTCGGTTAACCCATGAAAAGATAGTTTCTTTCACTTGGAAACTGAACATTACTTTGAGAATAATCTAGTAAGTTTAATCTATGGGAATGGGAAAATACCAGGTGGGCAATGTTATTATTATTATTATTATTAATTATTGTAGTAGTATTCTTATAGATTGTAGTATATTATTATCAAAGTGTTTTATTATTATTATGCTTATTATTATGATACTTTTTAATTTATTATTATATTAATATTATTAGGATATTAGCAAACTAGTTATTATATTATTATTATATGACAGCATTCATCCATTTCATGCATTTCATCCATATCAATTATGATTATTATTATTATTAGCCGCACTTTATGCATAATTATTATGTATTAGTTTATTATAATATGATTATTATTCTATTACGTATCCCTATTATCTTATATTATTATCATTATATATATGAGTAGTATGGATTATATAGTGCCAACATCTTCTGCTCCGGGCGCTTTCTTACACTTCATAGTTCCATACATGACACATTTAACAGGGGTTTGTAATACCATGGTTATATAAAGTCATACATATTACATCACAGGGTTAATGACCGGTTATACCAAAGTTCATAACCCCCGGTTTAACATACCACAGGTGGATTACCATAACTCATAAGTAACCCACGGGTGATGACCCGTTTACTCCATACCCAGGGACAATTACCGTGATACATCAAATAGGAGAGCAGGGATGCCAAAAGAGCTAACCCAAGTATACAGATATGGGGTGAGTTTGGAGACCTTTAAGGTGACGGGAATTCGGTTTGACTGTAAATAGATTGCGCCAAGTGGAGTGTGAGAAGCGCTCATTCTTCTGTCAAGACCTGGTATCCAGGACATGCACCTCATTGGCTTCATCCTTATCTTCATCGGGAGGACATGTAGTATTACAATCTGCGGAATTGCTTCTCCTCGCAACCCCCTCCCTGTGGCACAGGTCGCAGGCTATAAAGTTACTAGGTCCCTTTCTTTTTTCGTCCATCTAATCTACTTACAACTGACCCTTCACAGGTCCCACCGCACACCCTGCTGCACGTCCATTCTGCCTCATGTCCTCCCGCTTCCTCAAACTCAAAAATGTACAAGGATGACCCCACACATGCTTTTCCCACCTCACTTTATAATGAAAGTGCTTGATTACTTACCTGGTATAGGTTTAATGGTTACCCGTGATGCCTGGCTGATTAATCCTGCCCTATAAACAAGCTATACATGCTACACGTGCTGGCCTATTCTTTAACTCGCGTCTTCCCGCTATAAGTGTCCCGCCTGCTGTGTATCCAACTTTGTAACTCCAATAAGATCTTAATGTTCAGCTGATGTGTATTACTCGTATTGCTGTCATCAATGGTCCCAGTTGCTGTGCCTAATTCTGTACTTGGCTCTAACTTGTCCGTGCCTTGGTATTCCGCTGTACTAGTCATGTAATAGCGTAGCCACGTTTACTTGTAGTTACTCTGTTATGTTATAAGGTACAGTGTGTGTATTACTCTGTATAGCCTATAAATTGTACGTGGATCGGTATCATTATCGTATGGCCAGCTATAATGTCCCAGTGCGTGTGTACTCTGTTTAGCATAATGTTGTTTACAGTGCTGTGTATTTCCTCTGTATTCTCATAAAATGGTCCAGTGCTGTCCGTATTAATCTTGTATTGCCCCTATTATGTCCCAGTGCGGGGTACTACTGTAAAGTTCTCTATATGTACAGTTGATATGCCGTTAGTACTATGTTATAGTGTATAAGGACAGTGCTGTATTATTACTCGGTATTTGATATTCATGCTACCAGTGCGGGGTGATTTTTTACTCTGTTATAGAAATTGTGTACCCAGTGTAATGTAGTACTCTCTATTTGCTATAAATGTCCAGTTCGGGTTAATGTATTATCTGCAATAGTTAATAAGGTTACGGGCGTCTGTGTAACTACGCTGTCTGGGTTACACATGACAGCTTCTGGGTTTTAACTCTGCGAACGTCAATAATGCCTCACGCTGTTATGGGTAATACCTCTGTCATGGGATAAGTGACACCGTGCTATATAATACCTACCCAGTGCTTGAACAGCTATAATGCTTACAGTTCTGCAGGTATTATCGTATAGTTTCAGCTACAGTGATAGCTAATTTACTCGGTTGATTATAATGCTTCAGGTGCTATATAAATTACATTGTCTGTGTATTAATGTACAGTGCTGATATTTACTCTGTATGACTTAAGTACGTGCTATTATTTTACTCGGTCTGACTTTTAATGTAACAGTGCTATTATAAGACTCGATATGGTTATATGACAGTGCTCTATATCCCACCTCCATGAGATTGTATAATGTACGTGCTATATACACTCCTGTATGATATAATGTACAGTGCTGTGTGTTTCTCGTATGGTTATTAATGTACAGGGCTGCCGTATTACCAATGTATGGTTAGTAAGGCTTACAGTGCCTACTTCTCAAATACTCTGTATGCTTATAATGTACCCCCACGTCACTGGGGTCGACCACATGGCCTCCGTCTTAATAAACACTCTCCCTTCCAATAGTACCTTCCAAAATGCTGTGAATAACCTTCCCAATACTTTCAACACCACAAACTGATATCCCCCAGATCACCACACAGGGGGAATGTAAAGTGATGAAGAATACGCAACCAACCTTCCACACCAACCTGTTCAACTGTTTCTATATAAATAATCATCCTTTTTTTCAATTGAATTGGCCCTATCCAGATGGGATCCCAGCCGCGTGGCTCCCACGAGGCAGGTCGAAAACCCCGCTTGAATAACCCACGAGGCCCACCGAAGGGGGCAACACATTTCCTTCTGACTCAGGTGGACAGTCCGGACTGATCCCTGGACCAACTAAACGCCTGACAACAAATCCCCCTCCTTGTCACACCCTTAGCGTCGACAGGACGGGTCTAACTCACTACTTACACGTGCGGGCTATCTCTGGTCCTGCCCCTTCCCCATGGGCCAGGCAATTCAAGCGGGGCATGCCATTGCCTCCCCCTCTGGGACATGGGCACCATCACCAGCAGCTTCCTCCCTTGCACCACCCACCGGCCCGCCTATCCCACCCATTGGTCAGCCACAACAGGCCCTCTTAGGGAAGGCGCCGGTGCGAACCACGGCCCGGCCGCAACCAACCAGCAGACCACTCTGCACCAAGCTTACCCTAAAAACGGTAAGGGGAGGGAGTTAAGGTTCGTACCCAACCCCCACACAATCCCGGCGTTAAGTATGCCCGGGCCCCCCCAGCGATGCCACACAGTGGGGTAACCAAAAGGCTCTTTGGACCTATCGGTAAATGATCCACCAATTCACACCCACTCTGAGACAGCACACCGAACCGGGTATAAAAAACCACGGGACTTGTTTCGTACACATATGCCAGCAGTACGCGCATCATACAACGTGCCACCCAACCACCTCGACAACCGACGCGCCCACTTCACTTACCGATAAGTGGTGTTGGTATCCTATACAGCTCCCCTCGGGAGTAGGGGACCCACACCCGCCCCCCCCGCACACGCAACGCTACATTGTGTAACAAACCCACCCCGAAAAACTTAGCGTGAACCAAACCAAAAGGCTCTATTCTTTCTTCAAACCACCTCTACATCCCCCCACACACATCCTATCAATACAAAAAAAAACACCACCCCCAAAAAACCCCCCCAAGAGGATCTCTTAACCCCCCACACCACGTCCCCAGCGTCTGCGTCCACAGGAAAGCAGAGACAACCCAAAAAAATCCTATCACTGACTGCACACATGTGGCCAGAGTCCGGACTGATCCACCTCGGAGACCCCAACACCCCAACCCCTACCGGAACGGGTCATAATAGATAAACCCCAGAAACCCTGAAGCGAGGAAACCAACTAAGGACCTGCCAGACCCCCAGACACTACAAATCCCAAGAGGTTTTAATCCCATTGGAATCCGCGCACCCTTACTCCAAAACAAAAGCAAATTTTCCTGTCCTTTCAGCACCCTGCTGGCCGTTCAGAAACACTAAAAAACAAGGGACGACAGAGAAAAGACCCAAGGGCCGCCGAGAAATCTAGGAACAGTAACATAATTAGCAGTATGTGGGTTGTGATAAGTTAGAGGGGGAGCACGACAGGAGACGAAAGGGGACTGGGGGGACAGGGTCAGGGAACTTCGAGTTTCTAGTACTGTAGGGGTTTTCTCACTGGCCGGTTGAGGGTGGTATGATGGTCTTTTCCCAATCAAAATTTATCCTTGGTTTCCATATAACAGGACAGCGAATAAAGTCCGTTTCATAGGCAGAGTGTAAGGTTGACCGATTACTCGTACCGGATTTGAAAAATAATACTAAACAGTGTGGTTGTCGGCGCAGAACATATTTTCTTTTCCTTTAAAGAATTTCTCTTGGCCATTTCACATGCTATAAAAGAACGGTTTGGTGTTTCAGCGTAGTAATAAGTATGCAGTATACCACACCATGCCAGAGAGGGAGCACTGCAGGAGACTGGAACACTAAGCAATAGGTAATGTAACGATAAGACACTTTGGGCCCTATTTTAAATGCACGGTATCGCAATTTAGAAACCAACCGTGTCCGTGTTACTGGGGAGGGGAACTAGAGGCTTGCTAACGAGGGAGGATGAAACACAGCATGTAATGTGGGACTAAACCAGGGACAAGAGGGGTGTAAGTCCCAGCTGTTCTTTCAATGGGGCCTTGTTACCTTTAATTCTCATTAACATGTTCAGCTTCTCGCCAGAATTGGAATTAATAATCCTGGGAGGTTTGTGTTTCTGGACGTGTCCTCCAGGGTAGGTTCAAGTGGCATATATGTGTTATGCTTGATGACGTCTTGTACCTTCCTCCGCCTGTTTGTTAAAGCCCGAACTCAGATCTCTGTAGGAGTCATATAGAATGGTCAGTGATGTCAGTTAAAGGCCTCAATCAATTGGCTCTATGCAGACTCTCAGTTGGGTAACAATTAAACTGGTCTCCCTTGGCAGCTCTAAGAGGTTTCAATGTCAAAAAGACCTCAAAATCTTGGACATTGTTTAAATCTGGTCTACAGGATTTGATTGTAATTGCGCCAGGAGTTCATCACTCGTGGGGGAAAGGAGTTGGCGTGAGTTGGCGTTTTGTATCGCTACCTGGATCAAGTAGTAGGTAGGGTAGGTATTGTGGGGACGGGTTTAGGGTTTGTATTATAAACGTATATATAAACGTGCATTCAAGATCGACCCTGGGTGAGCTCCCTGTAATGCCCCATGTCCTGTCTGTACCTTGGGTAGGTGATGGAGCTATGAGACACCCCCACAGTTCCCCATCGACCCATATAACCTCTTTGAGCTGGTGAGGGGTCCTTTTATTTTCTCTTCAAGTTGTCAAAACCTCCATCTGGGTGATCCTGGTTCTTCTCTGTAAAATAAGACACAGATAATTGGGGATTGAACATTGACCAAATAGAGGACATATTTTAAAAACCTGTTTTACTACTGTTCAATAACTAAAGGACATATTGATAAAGAGCAGTAGTTGGCTAAATATACCTTCCCCTGTATACCTGACCACACTTGGGGATTCAGCCATTGACAACAATACCAAGCCGTTTAGTATTACTGGGTTTAGTTATGGTGGGCCTATAGTAGGAGGGTACGTGTGTCCTTAGTAGCAGGGACAGGGTAATGAGGAGATTGGGCATATGCTGTGAGGAGAGGTGACAGTGGTGTCTTAAGGTAGGAGGAGAAGGTGACAGTTGCTTGGTCACTATAGTAAGGAGGAGAAGGTGACAGTTGGTTGTCCTATAGTAGAGGGATGTAGGTGACAGTTGGTTTGGTCCTAGTGAGAGGAGGAAGGTGGAAATGTGGGTTGTTCCTATGTAGAGGAGAGAGGTGCAGTTGGTTTGTCCCTATAGTAGAGGAGAAGGTGACGAGTTGGTGTCCTAAGTAGAGAGAAGGTTGACAGTGGTGTTTCCTATAGTAGAGGGAGGAAGGGACAGTTGGTTGATCATAGTAGAGAGGAAGGTGAAGTTGGTTGTCCGTCTAGTAGAGGGAGAAGGGACAGTTGGTTGTCATAGTAGAGGAGGAAGGGAGACAGGTGCAGTTGGTTTGTCATTATAGTAGAGGGAGGGTGAACAGTGGTTGTCCTATAGTAGAGGAGAAGCGGTGACAAGTGGGTTTGTCCTTAAGTAGAGGAGAAGGTGACCAGTTGGGTGTCCTATAGTAGAGGAGAAGGTGACCGTTGTTGCTATGTAGGAAGAAGGTGCACACTGCTTGGCCTATAAGAGAGTGCGTGGTGCTATAGTAGAGGAAGAAGGTTGAACAGTTGGTTTGTCCATAGTAGAGGAGACCAGGTGTGAAGTTGGTGCTCCTTAGTAGACGGAGAAGGTGACAGTGGATTGTCCTATAGTAGGAAGAAGAAGGTTTGGGGACGGGGGTTGGTGTTCCTATAGCCCTATGTATTAGGAGATAGGTAAGTATAACATGAGTAGGGCCTTGTACCGGACACCAGGTATTCTAGCATTACGCAGTTGATTACATAGGAATTACACAGGTTGGGTTTTTATAGGGAAATGTACCACCTAATGGTAAAATTATTAGGGATATGAAAATACATGGAGCTAGTGGCCCCCCCTATGTGACCACCAGGACCCCCCAAGATTCTCCATAGCATCTCCCTGTCATTGTGAATTCTACCAAGACAATTTAACACAGGGTTGGGTTATTATATAGGGATATAATGTCCCCTAATGAAACAGTATAGGGATGTAATATATTACATGAGAGCTAGGGCCCCTATGTTACACCAGGACACCCAGTATTCTCCCTAGCATCTCCCTGTCATCTGTGATATTCTACCATAAGACAATACACAGGGGTTGGGTAATATTATAGTGGATAATGACCCCTATGATAAAATCTAAGGGAGATGTAATATATTACCAATAGGAGCTTAGGACCCTATGTTCACACCCAGGGACACCCCGTATTCTCCCCTAGCATTCCCAGTTCAGATTTTTACTTGATGGTTCGATCGGATCTCCTGCTGTTCTGCGTTTTGTATTGAAACACTGATGAAGGGGACATTAAGTGTTCCCAAACATATTTGTGTGTGGATTTCACGACGGGAGCCTTATGGTGTACCACTCAGGTTACAGTATGCTGATGGTGCGATAGGGATCTGATGCAGCAGGACAAGGTTCATAAAACATCGATTACCGAGCCCAAATAAACCCCAGGTGTCGTTTTTTATCTGTTACTGTGCAAAGTTCCTCCCTCAGAAGGCGAGGTCTCAGTTTTGGGTTATTTAAACTGTTTAGTTTGCTTCTTTATCTTAAAAATAGATTTTGAACCCAATAGAAGAAAAACGACCACATGGAGTAACTCACTTTCTAAATATTTAATAGGTTAATCTGATATTAGATAAAACCCTGACAAACAAAAGGCAAAAGATCCAGTTTGGGACAAAAAGAGATTTCCAAGGCGTATATATAGAACCCTGACAATTACATTTTTCAGGAAGGAAATGTCCCTGATAACTCAGGGTAATAAAAGTCATTAATGTCGGAACGAGGAAAGTTTAAAATTTCGGCTAAAATGAAAATGAAAAAAACGACACAAAGGAGACTCATTAGTGCGTAATGGCTTATTTGTTGGAATTCAAAATCGTTTTCTAGGGTATAAGTTTTATATAACTGTGAAAGTGGTGTTGTGATATGAAGTACAGACAGTAGTTTAACATTGAGTGTATGGATAATACATATGTACAATAGGATGAATGTACTGTAAGAATAGGACTGGAATGTAGAATATTAGTGCATGGACTGGTAATACATTAGTTGATTAGGACGTTAGGAATATTCAGTGAATGGATGTCAGTATAGATATGATGTACTTCTGTGATGGATGGACATTGATATGGAACTGAGATATAGTGAATGGACTGTAAGACATTCGTGTTGATTAGGATGTATACATTAGGGATATGACTGAAGAAATATAGTGAATGGACGTTGTAGAATATAGTGATATGGACTGTATACAGTAGTGATATGGACTGATAGAATATTAGTGATATGGACTGTTAGAATATTAGTGATATAGACTGTGGAATATATGTGAATGGCTGCTGATGTAATACAAATTAGAGATATGGATGTAAAATAGTATATGTGACTAAATTGAAGATATGGGACTGTAAATCATTTACGGAACTGACTAGATAGTGATATGGACAGTATGTGATGACTGTTCATAGATATGAGTGAGATAATGGACTGTAAGAATATATTATGATATGGGATGAGAATATTAGTGATATGGACTGTAATACATTAGAAGTAGGGACTGTAGATATTAGTGATATGATGTAAGATTAGTGATATAGTTAGAATGACTGTAGGTAGACTGGATTTATATGGACCTGTAGTACATAGAGATATGGGACGTAGATATTAGTGATATGGACTGTTAGAATATTTAGTTGATATGGACTGTAGAAATATTAGCGCAATATGGGACGTTAATAACATTAAGGGAGAAATGGACTGTAGAGAATATTAGTGATATGGGACTGTAGATATAGGGATATGGATGGACTGTAGATATTAGTGATATGGGGACTGTATCACAGATTAGTGAATATGGACTGTTAGAATTGATATGACGTAGAATATAGTGGACTGTAGATATTCAGTGATATGGACTGTAATACATTAGGATAGGACCTGTTAGCTATATTAGTGATATGCACGTAGATTAGAATATTAGTGATTATGGGATGTCGAATATTAGTGATATGGACTCTTAATACATTAGAGCTACGGCTGTAGCATATTAGTATATGGGACTGTAGAATATTAGTGATATGGACTGATTAGAATATAAGGATAATCGGACATGAGATAGTGGACTGTAGGAATAGTGTGAATTATAGGAATTAGAAATTAGTGATATGGAATTGTAGAATATTAGTGTGATATGGACTTAAACATTAGAGATATGGGACTTTGGATAATTATGATAGATGAATCATTAGAGAACGGTGTAGACTAGATTAGTTGATATGGACTGTAGAATATAGTGTATGTGACTGTAGAATATTAGTGGATATGGACTGTATACATAGAGATAGGAACTGTAGAATATTAGTGATATGGACTGTAGAATATTAGTGATATGGGACTGTACGATAAAATTCAGATGATATGGCGGACGATACATTAGCAGAGATATGGACTGTAGAATATTAGTGATATTTGACTGTAGAAATAGAAACTTAGTGATATTGGACTGTTAGAAATTAGTGATATGGAACTGATAAACATAGTAGAGATATGGACTGTTGTAAGATATATGGAGTAGATTTATATGGACTGTAGAATAGTAGTGATATGACGAACATTATTACTGTAGAATTTATGTAGGATAGATTACGTTATGTAGGACTAGAATATTATATGACTTATATAGAGGATCTTGGACTGTAGACTATTAGTGATATCGGAGGTAGAATATTAGTGATATGGACGGTAGATAGAATATGTGATATCGGGACTGTAATAATCATAGAGTATAGGCTGCTAGAAATATTAGTTGATATGGATTGTAGAATATAGTGCATGTATGTGCCTGGTAGATACTTAGTGATATGGACTGTAGATTAAATGTTAATACAGTAGAGATATTGGGATGTAGAAATTAGTGATATGGCGTAGAATTTGTATGATGAATATTAGTGTGATATGACTGAGAATGTGATATGATGAATATTAGTGATATGGACTGAATACATTAGAGATTTGGACTGTAGAATATAGTGATATGGGGGACTGTAGAAGATATTAGTGATATGGACTGGTAAAATTTAGATTGATATGGACCTTGTAAATACTTAGGTATGGACTGTTTAAAGAGATATTGATGATATGCGTAGCAAATGTAAGATGAATTAATATTAGTGATGATGGAGATGTAGAAATATTAGTGATATGGACTGTAGATAGTTAGTGATATGGGACTGGTAGAATATAGTGAGTGATCATGGACTGTAAACATTAAGATTAAGGACATGTTAAATTAGTGATATGGACTGTTAGAATATTAGTGATATGGACTGTAATGAGCGAAATTAGTGATTAGTGATATGGACGTAATACCATTGTGATATGGACTACTTTAATACATTAGAGATATGGCGTAGAATATTAGTGATGGATGATTCTTGGACTAGATAGGATATTATGTAATTACATGATTGACTGGATTAGTGATATGCTGTAGAATATATGCTATGGACTGTGATAGTATAGGACTTGTAATACATTCAGAGATAGACTGTTAGATATTATTAGGATATGGAACTGTAGAATATTAGTGATATGGGACTGTAGATATTTATGTCGTATATGTGGACTGTAGATAGTTAGTATATGGACTGTAAAGTATCATAGGATTAGATAGATGATATGATGTGAATATTAGTGCTATGATGTGAATTACTGATAGGACGGTATCATTAGTGATATGGACTGTAATATATTAGGGATATGGGACTGTAGGAATATTTTAGGACGTCATAGATATGGACTGTCGAATAGTTATTGGGACTGTTAGATATTGGATATCTTAATACATTTAGAGAAACGGACTGTAAGATATATGATTACCGTGACTATAGTGATGAGAGTATGGATAGGGACTGAATACAATTAGGATACGACTGTTAGAATATTAGTGATTATGGACTGTAGATAATTAGTGATATGACCTGTAGAAATTTAGGATATGGACTGTAGATTATTAGTGTATATGGACTGTAGATAGATATAGTGATATGGAACTTGAATAATTAGAAGATACGGACTGTTAGAATTTAGTGATAGGGACTGTACGAATTAGCGATATGGACTGTAGAATCTAGTAGGTTAGAAATTATGGAAGGAACTATGAGAGATACGGACTGAAGAAGTGATATGGACTGTAGAATATAGTGATATGGGACTGTAGAATTTAGTGATTTGGACTGATATAGAGATATTATGTGATATAGGAGGGACGTAGAATAATTAGTGATATGGACGTGATATATGTTGGACTTTAATAAAACGCTAGATGATACGGGACTGTGAATCATAGTGATATGACTGTAGAATATTAGTGATTGGACTGTAGAACTATTCGTGATATGGACTATAATAAATTAGATGATTGGACTGTAGATATAGTTGATATGGACTGTAAATGCATTATGATATGGACTGTAATCATGTGATATGGACGTAAGAATATTAGGATGGCTGTAAACATTAGGTAGATTGAAAATATGGACTATGAATGTGAATCATTAGTGATATGGACTGTCGACTCATTAGTGATATGGACTGTAGAATATTAGAATGGAGTACGATGTGATATGCGTAGAATATTGTGATATTGGACTGTAATACATAGTGATATGACTGAATACATTAGGAATGATTAGATGAGACTGGAGAATACTTAGTAATATATGTATGCACTTATATTTGATATGGACTGTAGAATATTCTGTGAGTAAATGATGATTATGAATATTAGTGATATGGACTGTAATACATTGAGATGAGATGGACTGTAGAATATAGTGGTATGGTACGTAGTAGATACATTAGTGATATGGACTGTAGAATATTAGTGATAGTGAGTAAACATTGTAGATAGTAGATATTAGTGATGATGTGATCTGAATGGACTTATATGAGTGTGATATGGACTGTAGATATAGTTGATGATGGATTGTAATAAATTAGTGATGATGGACTGTAGAATCATATAGTTGCTGATGGTTGTTAGAATATTAGTTGATAGTGACTGTAGAAATTGTATATGGGATAATGACTGTATGGAGAATCATTAGTTGATAGTGACTGTAGAATATAGTGAATGGACTGTGAATCTAGTAATCACTTGTGATAGTGAAATGAGCTAGTATTATGAATATTGTAGCATGGTATGGACTGTAATACATTAGTGATCATGGACTGTAGGGGGAAAAATATTAGTGATATGAGCCTGATGTAATACATTAGTGATATGGACTGAGATAGTGATATGATAACATTAGTGATATGGCTGACATAGAGGGGATTAATACATTAGTGATATGGACTGTAGAAATTAGTGATATGGACTGTAATCATTAGGCTAGACTAACAGTAGTGGGACTGCGTGATAATTACATATGAGTGATCATGGAATGGACTTAGGATATTAGATGATAGGGATGTAATACATTAGTGAGATTGGACTGTAGAATATAGTGATATATGTGGACTGTACCATTGGATGATGGACTGTAGAATATTAGTGATATGGACTGTAGAATATTAGTGATATGGACTGTAATATATAAGGGATAATAAGCTACCTACAGTGTAATATAAGGATATTGCACCACCGAGGAGTTCCATGACCGCCCATATAGAAGACATGCAACTCCGAGGTGAAGTTAATCCGTATATTACACTGTAAGTTGCGTTTTATTTCTTATAATACATAAGGCCAGACAAAAAAATTAACCTGTCCACTACCACTGTTTCTCCCCTCCCTGTGTTAGACATTTATATAGGAATCCCTGTTTAATGTATAAATAGTTAATTACTGTTCCTATTAAAAGAGAAAGACGGACCGAACATTGTCTGTCAATAATAAACAGGGATTCCTATATAAATGACTAATACAGGGAGGGGGAGACAGTGGGAGGGGCAGTGGGAGACAGGAAGTCCCTCAGTGACATCACTGAGTGACTGTAATATAGATTCTCACCTTATGTATTATATTATATCTCCCCCGTGCAGTCAGCACTCGAACATCCCCAACCCATCACATTCCCACCACCATGCTTGTCTGTAGGCAACACACCAATTGTCTTTGGACTCCTCACATGGTTCCCACCACACACACTTGACACAATCTTCACCAACTGTGTTAATCTTGTTCTCATCCGACCACAGGACAGGGTTCCATCCAATCCATGTCCTTGGTCGGCTTGTTTTGGGCTTTTTTGTGCATCGTCTTCCTTCTGGGACAACAGCCATGCAGAGCGTTTCGATGCGGTGAGTGGCGTATGGACTGAGCACTGACAGGACCTCCTTCCCTTAACCCTCTGCAGCAATGGTGGCAGCACGGACACGTCTATTTACAGACGACAACCTCTGGATGTAACGTTGAGGATGTGAACATCTTTAGTTGTCCTTGGCAAGACCTGTCCTGAGTAGAATCCTATGTCCTGTCCTATGATTATCAGTTCCATGTGTGAATATTGTATATTTTTTGAACAATTGATTAGGGACTAAGAAAAAGTCATTTATGGAGTTTTGTGGAGGTTTTAGACTAAAAACATTAATTTTCCCTGCGAACTACCAAATGCTACGTTAATATGGGCTGTGAATGGTACGATCCATCTTTTATCATCTGTGATTGTAAACAGCGCTGTACTATAGAGATGTCCGAACTTCGAAAATCCACGAGCGGACCCGTTAAAATTTAAAATACCCTTGAAATAACGAGATTTTTCGTATTTTAGAAAATTTTCGAAATTATGAGTTTTCACTTATTTTCGGGAATTTTACGAGAAATTACGAGTTTTCATGTATTTTCGAAAATACAAGTAATCTTCGTAATTTCGAATATTTTCGAAAATACGTATGTAAGGAATTAAGAGAAATCCTTGTATTTTCGAAAATACGAAAAATCCGCGAATCGGAAGTTCGGAAGGTGGAAAATCCGGAAAAATCCGCCGTTCGCGAACGGGATAAATCCGCGGCGGATCCGGGTTCGGATCCGCGAACCGGCCATCCCTACTGTACTATGGGTTATAAATGTTATAAATAAAAATATCTCTGGTAATTAAACAAATGAACCAACATTGAAACTGGAGGAAATGTAAAGTCAGCAAGTTGCCCATTACAGTTGCGGCAGCTGTCTGAACACAATACGCAGTACAGCCCCTGGCAAATGGTTCAGTCTGCTCCCACTGGGTGCTACAACGAGCAGCAGTAAATATCCTATGATTACCTTTTGTCTCAATCCCCACACCCCCATAGTTTATAGACACACGTTCCACACTACCGGGGAAGGAGGACCATGAGCAATAAAAATACTTCTGTAATTAACAATAAATTAGTAAACACAGCAAAATTAAATAAAATAATTCTGAATAAATTGTCTGGACAAAAGATTTCTGAATTTATTTTTATAAAAACGTCAGAACTCAGTCTATTGATGTCAGATGTGTAATTAGATAGGGTGCGTTACAAATGGTGTGTATGAGTTCTTCATACCCAAGAGTTTTTTTACTACTTCAATCCAGCACACATTTTGTTTAGGAGCAGTCTCCCCCCTCCCTCTTTTAACCACTCCCACTTCCATCTGACCTGACTTTTCCCCCCACAAACCAACTGTCAAGCCTGCACACAGCATACAGCATTCCAACTGTCAAATCACCATTCCAGCTACAGAATAGTTTTCGAGAGCAAGGAACTTGATTGACAGCTGAAATATAAGAAGTTTTAGATTGGATATCTAAAGAAATAGGGGGCAGATCAACAAAAAATGATACAGTGGTGGTTGGGAAGAATTATAGTTTCCAGCTATGGTCAAACTTATTTTTCGGTGTAGATGCCCTTTAAAGAACTAAAAGTCCATGCTTACAGAACTAGTTTCCCATGTCTAAGGTGTGGACAATTCATGTCTAAGGAGTTGATAGACAAGATAAATATTGACAGTTAATGGGACCCTACCAGCATTGTTCAGTCTCTTATAGTAATTACATCACTGGCTGGAACTCACTGATAGCTACAGTACAATGAAACCTGGAGGGTTAATTTCTCTTTTGAACATATTTTACTTTTAATAGGAACTCGGTTGGTGGTTTTCTGCATTTACAGTATTTGGCAAATTGTGAAAACACCAATCAGAGATCTTGTCACAAGGGCAATTGTATGTGTTCCTTAGGTGTACAAATCTGCTAATTAAATCTATTTATATCTGGGAACTCAAGGTATAGAAATTACACCAAGGAGAATATTCAACTTTTTCATCATTTATTTAATGCAAATCTAAAAGGAACCTGTTGGTATCTTATTCAATATTACAAAATTCAACTAATGCATAGGGAAAATTACACCCATGTTAAAGGACCTGTATATAAAAACATTATAGACAGGTAAATTACCACCCAAAACTACTATGGTTGGAAAGCTGACAGACAAAGGGCTCATCTGGGATGCAGCAAAATTGTGTTTTTAGAAGAGGCAGCTAGAGGGAATCACATTTAGTATTGGCTGCATTTTAGGTTAGACTTCCATCTCTTAGATTTGTAACTATTGTAGTTTTGGGGTTGGGGGTAAGTGTGATTTACCTATATATAATTTGAAGGGTAAGCTTGCCCTGTAAATATATGAATATTACAGACAATTTCTTTTTTTAAATTCTGGACATTGGGGTGTTAATTTAGGAAGTTCACAAACCATTGTTAAGACCACGACTGGTCAGGCAGAGCTCCGCATCTCCTAAATGGACATCAGGGACCAGTCAAACAGAGCTCAGCATCTCCTAAATGGACATCAGGGACCGGTCACCTCTCATCTCTCTCCTCTCCAGTCTATATTAAAATGCTCATCCATGTCCTTATAATCTCCCGTCTTGACTACTGTAACATTCTACTACTTGGACGTGACATCCATTAATACTTTCACATCTAGACTGTTATCCTACCTTTATAACTCTCTCCCTCTCTCGCTTCGCCTGGTGACATCCATTAATACTTTCACATCTAGACTGTTATCCATCCCAAACACTTTGTACCCATCCCCACACTTGTATCTGTATGTTGTCCCACCCACTTATATTGTAAGCTCTTCAGGGCAGGAATCTCACTCCTAATGTGTCATAGTTTGTATCCATTTATCCATAATTTATATATTTATGTATAAAATTTTATTTAATTTTTATTTATTTGTATAATTGCACTTATCCCCTTGTTTGCATACTCTGTATTGTTATAATGTACAGCGCTGTGTCCCCAAGTGACGCTATATAAATAAACATATACATACATACTGTATAATCTGTATTGTTATAATGTACAGAGCTGTGTACCCAAGTGGCGCTAAATAAATAAACATATACATACATACTGTATACTCTGTATTGTTATAATGCACAGCGCTGTACATTATAACAATACAGATTATACAGTATGTAGATATGGAGCTGTAATACATTAGTGATTATGGACCTGTAGAATATTAGTGATTGGACTGTAATACATTAGTGATATGGACTGGTTAGAATATTAGTGATATGGAATGTAGACTATTGTGATAGGACTTGTAAACATTAGTGATATGGACGTAGAATATTAGTGATATGGACTGTAATACATTAGAGATAATGGGAATGTAGAATATAGTGATATGGACGGTAGTAGAATATTAGTGATATGGGACGGTAGAATATTAGTGATATTGGACTGTAATCTACATTCGTGATATGGACTGTAGAAGATGAGTGATAGACGTAAGAATATTCGGTGATATGGACCTGAATACATAGTGATAGGACGTGTTAGGAATATTAGTGTATGGACTAATAAAGTAGTGATATGGACTGTAGAATAGTAGTGATATGGACTGTAGAATATGTTGATTATGGACTGTAGAATATTAGGATAGGGACTGTAAACATTAGTGATATTGGACTGTAATACATTAGTGATATGGACTGTGAAAATTAGGATATTGGACGTAGAATATGAGTGGATATGGATTGTAGAATATTAGTGATAATGACTGTAGAATATTAGTGATTGGACTGTGAATATTAGTGATATGGACTGGTAAATACCATATGATATGGATGTAGAATATTAGTTGATATGGAATGTAATAATAGTGATAGGGACTGTAGAATATTAGTGATGATGGACGTAAACATTAGTGATATGGACTGAAGACCTTAGTGATATGGACTTTGTAATAATTATGATAGACTGGAGAATATAGTGATATGGAATGTAATACATTAGTGAAGT
Organism: Hymenochirus boettgeri; assembly: GCA_019447015.1. Taxonomy (NCBI): domain Eukaryota; kingdom Metazoa; phylum Chordata; class Amphibia; order Anura; family Pipidae; genus Hymenochirus; species Hymenochirus boettgeri. The sequence goes on along the minus strand of CM033477.1, from coordinate 165,250,829 downwards.
GGCGATAATACATTAGTATGATAGGACTGTAGAATATTAGTGATATGGACGGATTACATTAAGTGATATGGACTGTAGAATATTCGTGATATGGACTGTAATACATTAGTGATATGGACTGTAATACATTAGTGATATGGACTGTAGAAATTAGTGATAGGACTGTAGAATATTATGATATGGACTGTAATATATAAGGGATAATAAGATACGCACCGTGTAATATAAGGATATTGCACCAGAGGAGTCCATGGACCGCCCATTATATGAAGAAATGCAACTTCCGGAGGTGAAGTTAGTTAATCCGGATATTACATGTAAGTTGCGTTTTATTTCTTATACATAAGGCCAGACAAAAAAATAACCTTGTTCCACTACCCAAGTGTCTCTCCACTCCATGTGTTAGTCATGTATATAGAATCCCTGTTTAATGTATAAATAGTTTAATTTACTGTTCCTATAAAGAGGAAAGACGGCCACGAACAGGTATGGCAATAATAAAACAGGGATTCCTATAGTAAATGGACTCATACAGGGAGGGGGGAGAAAGAGACAGGGGGGAGGGGCACAGGGGGAGAAAGGAAGTCCTCACTTTTTGTGACACACTGATGTGACTGTAATCGAGTCTAACCTAGTATAATTATATCCCCCCGTGCAGTCAGCACTTCGAACATCCCAACCCATCAATTCCACCACCATGCTTTGTCTGTAGGCAACACACCAATTGTCTTTGGACTAACTCAATGGTTCCCAACCACACACACTTGACACAATCTTCACCAACTGTGTAATCTTGTTCTCATCCGGACCACAGGACAGGGTTCCATCACACACATGTCATTGTGGATTGCTTTTGGGCTGTTTGTGCATCGCTTTACTTCTGGGACAAAGCCATGGCAGAGCGTTTCGATGGGTGAGTGGCGTCTGGCATGAGCAGCCACTGGACAGGACTCCTGCCCTTAACCCTCTGCAGAAATGGTGGAGCACGGACACGTCATTTACAGGACGACAACCTCGGGATGTAACGTTGAGGATGTGACATCTTTAGTTGTCCTTGGAAGACCGGTCCTGAGGAGTGAATCCTAGTCCTGATCCTATGATTATCAGTTCATGTGTGATATTTATATTTTTTGAACAATTGATAGGGACTAAGAAAAAGTGCATTTATGGAGTTTTGTGGAGGTTTTTTTTTAGACTAAAATACATTAATTTTCCCGCGAATACCAAATGCTACTGTTAATATGTGGCTGTGTGTTGACATGGTAAGATCCATCTTTATCATCTGTGATTGTAAACAGCGCTGTGTACTATAGAGATTTGTTGCCCGACTTCGTAACAATCCACGAGCGGACCCGTTTTAAAATGTAAAAGACCCTTGAAATAACGAGATTTTTCGTTATTTAGAAATATTTTCGAAAACGAGTTTCACATTATTTTGGGAATTTTACGAGAAATTACGAGTTTTCATGTATTTTCGAAAATACAAGTAAAGTAATCTTCGTAATTCGAATTATTTTTCGAAAATACGTATGTAAGGAAATTAAGAGAATCTTGTATTTCGAAAATAGAATCCGCGATCGGAGTTAGGAGGTTGAAAATTCCGGAAAAATCCGCCGTTCGGAAAGGGATAAAATCAGCGGCGGATCCGGTGTCCGGATCCGCGAAACCGCCATCCCTACGGTACTATGGGTTAGAAAGGTTAGTAAATAAATATCTATGGTAATTAACACAATGTAACAACATTGGAAACTGGAGGAAATGTAAATCAGCAAAGTGGCCCATTATCGTTGCGGCAGATGTCTGACACAATACGCTCAGTACAGCCCAGGAAAGGGTTCAGTCTGCCTCAACGGGGTCTACAATCGTAGCGCAGTAAATATCCTACGATTACCTTAGGTCGCAAATCCCACACCCCCATTAGTTGTATAGAACAAGTTGCACATTACCAGGGGTTTATGTTTCTATGAGCAAGAAAAATAAGTCTGTAGATTAACAATAAATAGTTAAACACAGCAAAATTAAATTAAAATAATTTGATAAATAAATGTCTGGACAAAAGATTTCTGAATTTATTTTTCTATACAAAAACGTCAGAACTCAGTCTATTTGATGTCCGATGTGTCATTAGGATCGGGTTGCGGTACCAAAATGGTGTTGGTATGAGTTCTTCAGACCCAAAGAGTGTTTTACACTTCAATCCGCACACATTTTGTTTAGGAGGCAGTCTCCCGTGCAACTACAGTCCAGTTTTCTTTTTAACTCACTGCCCCACTTCAATCTGACTGACTTTTCCCCCCCAAACCAACTGTCAAGCTGCACACAGCATACAGCATTCCAACTGTAAATCACCATTCCAGCTACAGTTAAAACGATACAGAAGAATAGTTTTACGAGAGCAAGGAATTGATGGACAGCGGAAATATAAGCAAGTTTAGATTGGTATCTAAAGGAAATAGGGGGCGATCAACAAAAAAGAGAAAGTGGGTGGTTGGGAGATTATAGTTTCCAGCTATGGGTCACACTTATTTTTCGGTGTAGATGCCCTTTTAAAGAACTAAAGGCCATGATTAAGAACTAGTTTTCCCTGTCTAATGGTGTTGGACCAAATTCATGTCTAAGGAGTTGATAGACAAAGATAAATATTGCAGGTTATGGTGACCCTAACCGCATTGTTCAGTCTCTTCAGTAACTTACATCACTGGCTGGAACTCACTGATAAGCACAGTACATGGAAAACCGAGGAATTTTCTTTTGGAACATATTTTACTTTACTAGGAACTCGGTTGGTGGTTTTCTGCATTATCAGTATTTGGGCAAAAGTGTGAAAACACCAATCAGAGTATTTGTCACAGGCAATTGGATGTGTTACCTTAGGTGTACAAAATCTGCTAAGAAATATAGTTAGATCTTGGAACTACTCAAGGTTATAGAATTTACCCCCAAAAAACCCCAAGGAGGAGGTGCCGGAATATTCACTTTTTCATCATTTATTCTTTGCTAAACTGAAGGTTCATAAAGGAATATATTGGTCTTTATTTATTAAATTCACATCTGATTTTACTGATCTTACAGGATAAAAAACTCATCAAATCTATATTCTCTGGGCATCCGAAATTAAACTGTCTTCTTATATCTCTTATGTTTGTTTCTCGAACAGATCTTTCACTGTCTCTTTAAAATAAGGACTTCCTCTCCTGTTCCACGTAGGGGGGGGCCACAGGCTCGGTTTTAGGACCCTTGTTCTCCCACTACACTATCCTCTAGGGAGAAAGTAATCAGTTTCTTTCGGTTTTTAAGTTATCCTTAATGCTGATGATCCCTAAAATTAAGTGTCACCCCACCGCTAACCCCTGCAAAGTTCCATCCCAAATCTCTACATGTCTGCTCTCTACTCTTCCTGGAGGCGCACCCGCCTAAAACGCAATCTATCCAAACGGAATTAATAATTCCCCCCCCTAAACTGGGGACCTAGTCCTCCCTTCTCCCATCTCTAATGACAATATGGCCATTAACCAGGTGGAATATGAACGCTTTGCCTTGGAGTGATCTTTGCTCATCTTTGACTTCCATTATCACATTAAAACAAGTCACTAGGACTGTCGTGTTCTCCTTCACAATTGCCAAGATCCGCCCTTTTCTCTCTCTCTCCACTGCACAAGGCTCACAGTCCTTATTAAAAAATCTCCCATCTTGACTACTGTAACATTCAAATGCGGACTCCCAGCCTCTCATTCTCTCCTCTCCAGTGCTATCTTAAAAGGCCTCATCCATGTCATTGATAATCTCCCACTTGACTACGGAAACATTCTGCTACTTGGAATCCTGGCCCTGTACCTCATCTCCTCTCCAGTCTATATAAAATGCTCATCAGGTCTTTTAATCGCCCGTCTTGGACTACTGTAACATGTCTGGCTACTTGGACTCCCGCATTGCCTTCATCTCTCGCCTATCCCGTCATCTTAAAAATCGGCAGCTCGGATCATCCTCGCTCTCCTCCAAAAAGAGAACCCGCAAACCCCACTGCAGTCCATAGGGTGGCTTCCCATCAAACAAAAGAAATCCTATTTCAATACAACTGATTTAACATGTTAAATTCCTTCAACTTCTACTGCACCTCCCTATTATCTTCTTCTTGTAATTAGTTCCAGGACGTGACCCATTGAGTTCTCGGAAAGGAAATCTTCTCCCACAGACCCCAAACTAAACCCACTGCCTGCCTTGCCTCCCGTCTTAAACATTCTCTCTGATGCTCCATAACTTTGTAATGGATCTACCTGCCGCGCCCACTCGCCGTTCCGGGATGGTGACGTCGCCGGACGCCGGACGTCGGTGTGAAGTCCAACCACGTTCCGGACGCTGGGCGGCGCGACGAAGATCAAATATGACTCGCCGAGGGGTTGCAGAGTGCCCATCGTAGTCCTTGCTAACGGACAGACTGTTTGTCTGCCTGTTGTAACGTTTTCTGCTTGGCTCCAGCCTTTGCGTGATTGTGCTAGCAATGTTCAGTATTCAAAACCCAGCCTGTGCCGTCAGCCACGTTCCAGTATCATTCCCCTCAGCTCTGGGGGCCTAAGCCATTTGTCAGTATCATCCCTTAAGGCCTGTGCTCAGTCTCATTGTTCATGTTACTTCCCTCAGCCTGGCCTCAGCCCTTGTCCAGTATAATACCTTAAGCATTGTTGCCCAGCAATTGTTCCAGTTACCATTCCTTCAGACCTGTGCCTCAGCATGGTTCCAGTTCATCCCGCAGGGCCTGTGCCTCAGCCATTGTTCCAGTATAATCCCCAGCCTGTGCCTCAGCCCTGGTACATTGTTCCAGTTACCTTCCTCCAGCCTGTGCTCAGCCATGGTCCGTCTCATCCCTTCAGCCTGTTGCCTCAGACAGGTTCCAGTATCATCCCGTCAGCCATGTGCCTCAGCCATTGTTCCAGTTACCAACACTCCGGCAGCCTGTGCTCAGCATTGTTCAGTTATCATCCCTTCAGCGTGCTCAGCCCATTGTTTTCCAGTACCATACTTCAACAGTGATATAGCCATGTTCAGTTTATAATCCCTTCAGCACTGTGGATCAGCCATGTTACAGTTACCAGCTCTTCAGCCTTGTTTTTCCAGACTGCTTGACAGCCCTCCTCTAAAATGGTACAGTGAACCTTCGTCCCGGGACTCTATTCCTTTGACACCTTAAAAACTCTCCCCTCCTCGCTTCGCGGGTGACATCCATTAATTACTTTTCCACATTAGACTGTTATCATACCTTTATAACTCTCTCCCCCTCGCTTCGTACTGGTGACATCGCCATTAATACTTTCCCATCTAGCTGTTATCTACCCTACATAACTCTCTCCATTTCGTCGCTGAGCCTGGTGAAACCATACTACTTTCCATCTAGGACGTACATCCTTTAATACTTTCTCCCTTATACATTCGCCTTGGTGACATCAATAATACGTTCCTCCATCTGACTGTTATCCTACCTTATAACCCTTTCTCCTCTCTCGCTTAGCCTGTGTGACATCCATAATACTTTCACATCTAGACTGTCCTCCTACCTTTTAAACTCTCTCCCTCTCTCGCGTGTGCCTGGTGAACATTCCATTAATATTACTGTCCCATCTAGATGTTATCAACTTTATAACGCTCTCCCTCTATCGCTTCGCACTAGGGAAAGTACATGAATACTTTCCCATCTAGACGTTATCTACCTTTATAACACAACCCACTATCTCCCCTATCCCTTAGCCCTGGGGTGACATCCATAATACTGTCCAATCTAGGCCTGTTATCTACCTTATAACTCTCTCCCTCTCTAGCTTGGCGCCCGGGTTCCCTGGTGATCATCGGCATTAGACTGGCCCAGCTAGACTGTTATCCCTTAATCAAAGTTATAACTCTCTCCTCTCCCCTTCGCATGGTGACACATCCATACATACTTCCCATCTAGACTGTTATCCTACCTTTATAACTCTCTCCCTCGCTCGCTTGGGCCCTGGGTGACAGCCATATAATACTTTCCCATATAGAATGTTATCCTACTTAGAAAGCTCCCCTCTCTCACTTCGCCTGGTGACATCCATGAATACTTCCCATCTAGACTGTGATTCATACCTTATAAATCTTCATCTCCCTCTCCGCTGGTGGGACCTGGTGTACATTCCATTAATACTTCCAATCTAGACTGAATCCTACCTTTATAAACTCTCTCACTGTCTCTCACCTTTTCGCCTTCGGCTGGTGGTGACACCATTAAGAACTGTCCCTATAGACTGTTGATCCTCCTTAAAACCTCTCCCTCTCTCGCTTGGCCTGGGACATCCTCATTAATAACTTTCCCATCTAGGACTGTTATCCTACCTTTATAACTCTCTCACCCTCTCTCGCTTCGCCTGGTAAATCCATTAAGACTTTCCCATCTAGAATGTTATCCTACCTTTATACGCTCTCCCTCTCTCGCTTCAACCTGGTGACATCCCTTAATACTTCACATCTAGACTGTTATCCACTTTATAACTCCTCCTTCTCTCCATTCGCCGGGTGGAAATAAATATAATTTCACATATAGACTGTTAGTCCTACTTTAACTCTCTGCACCTCTCTCCCTTCGCCTGGTGACATCCATTAATTACTTTCCCATCTGACGTGATACTAACTTTATAAATCTCTCCCTATCTCCCTTAGACTGGTGACATACCATAATACTTTTACCAATCAGACTGTTGGATTCCTACCTTTTATAAATCTCTCACCATCTCTCCAATTCGCCTAGGGGCATACCTGGTGGAAAGCCATTATACTTTCCAACTAGAATGTTATCCTACCTTTATAACGCTTCTCCCTCTCTCGCTTCATCGGGTGGCATCCATTAATACTTTCACTATCTAGATTTATCCACCCGTTATAAACTCTCTCCTCGTCGCTTCACCTTTGGTGGACATCCATTATCACTTTCAACATTCTAGTGTTATCTACCCTTTATAACTTTCTCCCTCATCTCGTTCGCCTGGTGACACCATTAATACTTTACATCTAGAATGTATCATACCTTTATAAAACTCTCTCACTCTCTCCCTTCGCCTGGGTGAAATCCATTTTAATATTTACCATCTAGACTGGTATCCATCCTTTCTGTAAACTCTTCTCCCTCTATCATGCGCCTGGATGACATCAGTAATCTTTCACATCTAGACTGGTATCCACTTTATAACTCTCTCCCTCTCTCGCTTCGCAGGGAGGCAGGTGAAGGGGGGGTGGACATCCATTAATAATACTCCCATCTAGACTGTTATCGTACCTTTATAACTCTCGCCCTCTCTCCATTCCGCCTGGGGACATAGGTGTGGGGCATCCATGAAACTTCCCTCTAGGACTGTGATCCTACCTTTATAACGCGACTCCCCTTCCATTCTGCATCAGCCTGGGACATCCATTAATACTGTCCCACTAGACCTGTGATCCTACCTTTTATAACCTCTCTCCCTCTCTCCCTTGAAATTGGGTGGACATCCATTGTTTTTTAAACCTGTACAGCTAGACTGGTATCCTTACTTTAAACTCTCTCCCTCCTCCCTGGCCTGGTCTGACATCCATTAATACTTTCCCATCTAGACTGTTATCCTACCTTTAAACTTCTCTCCCTCTCTCCTTCGCCTGGTTGACATACCATTTAATACTTTCAATCGAGACTGTTATCCTACCTTTAGAACTCCTCCACTCTCTCCCTTCGCCTGGTGACAATCCAGTAATACTTTCCATCTAGGGACGGTATCTCCTTTATAACTTCTCCCGTCCTCTCGATGCGCTGGTGACATACATTAATATTTCCGCATCTAGATGTTATCCCTTTATAACTCTCCCCTTTCTCCCTTCGCCTGGTGAAATCCAGTAATACTTTCACATAGACTGTATCTACCTTTATAACCTCTCCCTCTCTCGCTTCGCCTGGGGGAATCCATTAATTACTTTCCCATCTAGACTGTTATCCTAACTTTTTATAACTTTCCCTCTCCGCTTAGCTGGTGACATCTAGTAACACTTTTCACATCCTTAGACTGTTATCCACCTTTATAACTCTCTCGCCTCTATCGCTTCGCTCTGGGACATCCATTAATACTTCCCATCTAGACTGTTACCTACCTTTATAACTCACTCCCTCTCTCGCGGTCGCCTGGTGAATCTATTAACACTTTCACATCTGATCTGGTTATCCTCCCTTTCTCAACCCTCTCACTCTCTCCCTTCGCCTGGTGACACAATAATACTGTCCCATCTAGACGGTTAGCCTACCCTTGAGAAATAATCCCTCTATCGCAGGGCCAGGGGATCTCTCCTATGATGTCAAAGGCTTGTTGCACTTCTACTATTTATATATATGATTCTCTTAACGGTTATGAAATGTGTACTTAATTTAAATCTATGTAATAGGCTTGCACTTATCCCCTTGTTTGTACTACTCTGTAGTTTTTTAATGCGCTGCATACCTAAGTGGCCTTTACTAAATAAAATTATACAGGATATAATCAAATTATGGATATACAGACGAACGTAGTGGTTCTTTTGTGGTGTTTATTCTGAGACATGTGACGGAATTGTACACAAGTCTCAGAGAACGCACAAAACTTATTATTACACAAAATTTGCATAAAAAGGAGGTGGGATTTAATTGTGAATACAGTCTGGAATGGATTTATTAATTCTTAAACTCAGCCTTTCGTCT